>JAODKE010000125.1:26401292-26436369 GCA_026779605.1 Mormyrus hasselquistii
GGGAGGCATGTACCCCCCCAATATTTAATTTGGCTTCAAAAACAGACCTTTTCATTTAAATTATTAAATTGAGCCCCACCCCCCACAATATGAGATACTCTTCTACAGCATTGCCACCACATTACTTTTGGGGGCAATATAAAGCAACATTTCCAGATCATTTCACCTTTCACCAATATTCTCTGCCACCTCACTTGATTTCCCCCCCCCCCCATCAGCATATCTACACCTTCTCATCATAAACCCATTTCCTTCTATTCTCATGCCAGCCCATTCAATATTAGTTTGTCACAATCAGTAGATCCACATGGCAAGTTAATTTTCCCGCCCATTGAGTAAGGTCATGCGAGTCATGTACCTGTCTGCCACCCCAGTACCAACTCACCTTGAAGTAGCCACCTTCATAAAGTGTGTTAGGGGGTCCAAAGATGGCCACTTCCCAGTTATACAAGTCAGACTCCTCCACCAATGTGATGCGAAAGCCTTCCACTGGCTCCTCTTGGAGGGATTTCAGCTCCAGCATGAGGGCCTTCTGGGAACTGGGCATTTGCTGCTGTGCCATGTTGATGATGTTGGGCAGAAGCGACGCAAGGACTGGGAGGCTGAATAGGTGCTCACCTTTTCAAGAGATTCTTAACTAACTTGTAATCTCCAAAAACGTGGGGGCCACGTTAAAGAAATCTATGTTGGATCCACGTAGTCAAGTGTGACTGCTAACCTATTTCATGTACTAGTTAAATATTAATACAAGGTATTTTAAAAAAAATGTCCACTAGTCACTGAAAGCACCAGTTAAGTAACTCATCCCTTCTACACGCTTAAAAAAAACTCTCCTAGATACACAAAAAATAAATTCGAGACAAGTCCTTGACTCAGCAAGGTCCAAATGACAGCTGGCGGCTTTATAGCTTGCACATTGCTACAATACAATAGATAAATAGCACGACTGGTCGGTACAATATGTAAATTGCCTCGTTTGAATTGTAAAGGCTGTATTACATACTTATCTGGAGTAGAAGCTTAATTTAAAGTACTTTCGATAGAGGAAAGGATCGTCTGTCACGGCGTTAAAGGTGGTAGTGAAACCACTAAAGATCAAATAATCCAAAGCCTTAAAAAAAATCCAAAATACAATATGAGGATATTTCAATTAGCTAAATATTTTCAATTAAAATCTCACTGATAATCACTGCCGACTCATGATACACTACGTTTACATTGACATTATCCAAACAAAGGCAAAGAAAAGCGGCGTTTAGCTGTAAACTGAACTGCAATTTATTTTTCTTTGCAACCGAGATGTATAAATTATTGAATTAACAATTATTAATTGCTGAATTAGGCAGTGGCCGTGGCTCGGCGAGTTCGCTAGCTAATAGCATCGAGAGGCTAACAAAACGCTGGAGGTGAAGTCCGGCGCTGGCAGCAAAGCCAAACTTAGTTCAGACAAGTCAAGCTATCGGGCCGCGATAAACAAGCGGCGTCGGCGTTACTCTGCACGCTTTACCCTCGGCTACCTGCACGTCTATTATAAAGCAAACGAGCTGACAATCGCGGACACCGTGTCCCGGCTATCGGCTCGACTCGCTCGCCGCCTCGGTGTCGCCGTAATACCCGCGGAGGGAGGTGTAGTCAGGGAGGGGGGTAGCGGGTGTTGTCTTTCAGTCCTTCCAGAAAATTGTCCCCTCGTTCAGCCCTCTTACGGTGGCCACAATTGTTTCTACTTCTATTTGTTGTATTTTATATTTTCTGACGCTGTCCCTGTCCGTCTACTAGAAGCGGCCCCCGCGTTGGGGATACATCGTATCCGTCCTCTTCTTGATATCCCCTCGCCCCCGTTTCGGCTAATCCCCCACTTGTTTATATGTGTTTATCAGCTCCGTGCGCTTCTCTTATCCGCTCTCCACACCCTCTTCCAGCGGACAGCTAAGTACTTTCATCCAAACGGTGAAAATTCAACGCGAATGTCTCTCGGCCGTTTAGTGTCTTTATTACCGCTTCCTGCTGACACTGCGCTTGTCCGCCCGCCTCTCGCCTACACGCCGCTGCGTAGCCGCTCCTCGCCGCGTCTCAGGGTCATGTCCAGCGGCCTTATTTACCCCGCCCGCTTTACTTGCTCTCTCCTGTCTGATGTGCCAGTTACACTTCTTTTTGCGTTTTTGTTCCCAGTTGATAACTACTCTTACATATTTTCTTTCAGATATATAAAGATTTAGCTGGGTAAACCAAGTTTGTGGCTTGGGTTTCTCAGCAGAACCGTATCGTGACTATTACCCTTGGATTCAGTCAGTCTGGAACTGGATTCTGCATCGTATATAATGGCCGATATTTGTCATTTTTACATGATCATTGTTGGAAGGTACATAAATTAATCCAGAATCTAGCCAAAGAGAACTCGAACTTCACACTCAGATTCCCACAACTGGCTGTCATTCTGCCACCATTCTCTGTGAGGACTTTGTTCTCCTTATGCTGCAGCAGTTTCTTCCAGGTACTCTTACTTCCGAACAGACAGTTAGGTGAACTAAATTACCCATAATGTGTGAGTAAATAAAAGGGTGTGTATGTGTGACTGTTTGCCCCGCAGTCAACTGAAAGCCCCATGTACAGTTCAGACCTACCTTGCCGAGTACAGTAGCATGACCTTGTATTGAGTAAGCTGCTGAATTGATGTGTATCAATATACATATACACTATTCAACTAACCATGTTTCATTACATGAATCTTTGACTAATAGTGCTAGTTGTTATAATTGCCTTCCATTCCTGTGCCTGAGGTGTAGGCTACCTCATGTTGGTCAATCCAGTGTTTTTATAATCAGATAAGTTTAATATGGGAAAATAAAAAATTTAATATTTGTAAAACTTGAATGGCAATCGCCGCTGTAGTTCTTACACCGAAGTCAAATAATTGAGTTCAACTATTAAGAATATTGATACTTAAGCAGGGATGCACCTTCAAATAGAACTGTTGCCTGTCTTCAAAGCACAATACTATATTTAATTGATCCAAATAATTCGCCAGGGATGTGTATTTGATAAACAGCTGGAAGTTGGATAAATGATGATTGTCGTTAATGGCCGGAGGGAGGCACCCAACTGTATATCTATTGCAAATTATTGTTTCCTATAGCATAATATATTTAAGAATGCAACGTACAAGCTATTAAAGCAATAGAAATGAAATGTTTTAATACTCCATAAATGTAGATAGATGAAAAGGAGATGAAAAGGTTAATTGAATCTATACTTTTAAGTCCGTTATGACGTCCGCATAAGATACGTATTTTCAAGAGTACAGTTTAAGAATGTTTATTAATTGCACTGAATAATGGTTTGAAAGGTTGCCTTAGAATAATGGTACGAGCTAACTATTTCAACATTAATTAAACGGTTGCCATCTATTGTTACCCTAGTCTGCTGGAGACATTAAGAATCTCGTATTAAATGCCTAAGACAGTACAACTTGCACTTAATATAATACGAAATACATAACTGCACTGTATAAAATACGAACCACAGTCAACAGGGCAGTCATTTGCTTAAAATGAACCCTTTATTCTAAAGACAGGCAAACAGCGTTTAAATATAAAAACACAGAAGAAGAAGAAGAAGAAGAAGAAGAAGAAGTAACAATACACATCCGTAGTACCCAAAGGGGCAAAAAAATACAACTTCACGCAGTGAAATGCGTGCGACAACTTCTAGTCGCCTTAAGCCAATGGGAAACTGTGTTTTGATGACGTCTGGGTCGTGGGCTGTTCTTTAGGGTCAAGTGATTGGCTCTGAAGCATAGCGACAGCTACGTGATTCGCCACTGGCTAAAGTTGTCGTCATTCATCAAAAGTATAGGCGTCAGACAGGGCCGAGAGTGGGGAAGTAGATCAACCAAGATGGCGTCCCGCTATGAAGCAGGAAATAGTTTTCGGGTTTATTAGAACACGTTTTGACAAGGTCTCAATAAACGTGTGCTTTATTGACTTCTCGAAGACGCAAGACGGTGGGGATACAGGTAAAAAAGACCAATGTGTATAGGCGAAAGCTGTCGGAAAAATGTAATGGTTTAGCTAGTCACTCACGGTGATTACCACAGGCCACGGCCTCCAACTATAGACAGGTCTTAGATATCTATGTTGTATATAATTACTGTTACATTAAAATGATGTCATTAAACCCTGCGAGCACTGATATTGTGTAAGGACTTAAGTCCGATTAAATATATATAGATAGCCCTGAGACCCGGCCATTTTTTTGTGATTTACCTCGCAGTAAGGCCGTGTAGAAGAGTCTGGTCGTTTCTATCGCTGTCATGTAAGTCATGCTGCTTGATAAGCTAATAGTTTGGCTCGGTGCATAAAATATGTGCTAGTAAGCCACTAAATATGTATTTTTTCGCGTTTCATTCTTTGAAAGCTGCCTGTTTAGATTGCTGGTGTTGATAGCGGGGTTGATATTGATAAATGAGTTGATGTTACCGGAAGGCTGGATAACAGCGTCTGCTTCCTTACATTTGACCGTTAACAAATGTACTTTTGTTTCTGTGCACAGCAACACGGTGAGTTGCTATAACTTTGTTGACAGTTCCTGCGAAAACAAATGGCTTCAAAGAAGAACTCAGTGGGCAGGTTGGGTACAGCTACAGTGGCATTTCTTTATTCAAATCGATAGTATGGTTAGAGACTGATAAATTTGTAAATTAACCTTCATATCTATTTATGTGTAGTGAAAGGCTTTAGAATGTATGAACTTTAGACTGCAAAATATTTCAAAATGGCGGCTAAACCTTGCGTCTAAGCGTCACTCGAGTTGGTGTAGTTATGAACGTTTTGATATTCACTAATGAAGACTATTTATTAATATTCATTCTTGTGTAGGTATGTGTTTTTATTACTTAGTTTTACAGTGATGTTTCCCCAGCATGCTTTTAAGCGATTTCCCAAAGCACGGTTTACTACATTTTATATTGTTCATGTTTAAAATATTAATTTAAACATCATGTTAAATTTTAACCTACTTGTAATTTTCAACATTGTTGTTTCTCCGCAAAATATTTCAATTCAAAGAATTAGCATGGCACTCAACAGTCGACTTGTGTATATGAATACAAGATGTATGTATTTTGCCAAACGTCTAGACATTTTCAATCTACTTACCTAACAGCATAGTTCATTCTGTTATTGTAAGATGAAACAGATTTATAGTTGTAAATGTTAGCCATCGGTTTGACTTATTACAAAATGATATTAAAATATCATTATCAGTCAAATTCTTTGTTTTGCACAACATCAGGAAATAATATTCTAAACTGAAAAAATTATCCAATAAGTAGGCACACCTTAAGATGTGCCACTATGGTAAATAAATGGTGAGTTGCACATTGAAATCAATGGGAGTGTAAATCATTTCAGATGTAAGAGACTGGGCTATATGTTTGCTGGCTCAGTTACAGCTTGTTATTCTGGCATAAATGATGGTTTTATTCGTTAGTTAACTATTCTATATGAAGTAGCAGTAAGGTGTGTGTGTGAGAGAGAGTGTTTTGTTTGTAGAGACGCAAATGTAATATGGTTATAGAATAATGTGTAGATGTGCAGAATATCTTCTCTAAATGCAAGAGCAGTAGCAAGTGTTTTGTTGAGTTAGTTCTCATCATCTACTAATGTAGATTGTAACCAGTTAAACACATAACTTTAGCTGCTTTTGACTTAATGCAGTTTCATAGACATATAACAATTAGTGGTGGTTTTGTTTCTATATATAGTGTCCTAACAGCTGTACTACTCCATAGCAGTACCCACTGTGAACACAGATTGTTGAATGTTCTTGAGGAATATTTATATTTCTGGGGGGAAAGTATTTGTGTATAGACACACTGTGTGTTTGTACACATACCTATATTTACCTTTTTGTTCATTCCCTGAGTATTGTTTATTTGTTTGATCCTGATGTATAAGCATGCGAGTGACCTTTCACTCACAAATTCCACTTACTTTACCCCTCCCTTACCCATCTCAACTGCTTACTTGATTGCACTGAGAATTCAAAATGTTTGAGTCAGTTGAAATAGCTGGTAAACCAAACAGAGTGATAGGCTAGCTCCTAAAATCTTAAAAAATCCTCTTAAAACTAGTTACAGGATGTTGCATCATTCATTTTTACAACAGGGTCTAATAATATTTCAACCAATAACGTTTATGTCTAGCTGTACATTTTTCAGTCTAAACCAGGGGTGTCAAACTCCAGTCCTGGGGGGCCGGAGCTCTGTGTAGCTTAGCTTTCCCTGTTCCACCACAAATGATTCAGCTCAAGAGCTGCGATAATTAGCACAAGGAGTTGAATCAGGTGTGTTAAACGAGGGGAATCCTAAAGATGTGCAGGGCTCTGGCCTTCCAGGTTTGTAGTCTGACACCCCTGGTCTAAACAGTTCTTCAAGTAAGCACTAAAGATCCTTGTCATTTGTAGTGTTTGTGTACATTATGCCTGGGAGAGTGAACTTATTCATTTGTGTAGGCAGTGTTTTGCCTAATGGTTCTTGTCACTTTACCGTAGAATAAGGGATCCACCATCAGGAGTAAACTTCAATTATTGGTCAGAATGGCTGAAACTAGCCAGTAAGAAACTAGTGAAATAATGTGTGATTCATGAGAAGAATGTGATGAAATGAGTAATTCCCAAAAGCCTGAGTTTGCTGGCAATTTTTGTCGGAGGGTTGTTCCCTCATTCAGTGAATTTTATTGCCAAGATTTCAGCATACCAAAATATCGTTGGTTTTGAAAAAAACCTGTCAAAATAGCGTATGTCGTGGTATAATGTATGGACAGTATGAGAAATGAGAACTCAAATTTCTTAAAATTCGAACCAATCAGTTTGAAAACAAATGACCTAGAACTCAATTTGAATCTCAGAAGTCGACCGTGAACGCCGACCTAAGAACTTGTATGTGCGGGGAAATGAGTCACGTGGCGCGTCTCTCAGCGGAAACAAAGGGTAACGCTTCAGTGTCAGGCGTGCATGTGCTGTGATGGCATCGTTTGTTGGTGATAATGTTTTTTTTTTTAATTGAAAATATCAGGTAATATACTGTACTTTTATATCATTTTGGTAGCCATTGATCACCAAAAAGTTACGCAATAGTTGTACAAATGTTACAACCTAAAAGTTTGCGATTTATGAACAAATTGACAAATACAGAGTAATAATAAAAATAAACAATGGTCCGCATGGCATAGTCTAGTGTTGGCGCAATGTTGGGGCATGGCTTGGGGTAGTGTTGGGGTACATTCTTTATCGTTTTGGAAGCCATTAAGAAGAATGTGTTACGTACAGCGTTTAGTTTCTTACTTTACAAATGACTGTTTTGATACATGTGATTCGATGTGTTTAGTAAATGCTCTTCTTTTTATGCTGTTCATTTTGTGCTTAAATGCAAAAAAAAGAAACATAGTTGGGTGTAATTTTTTGGGGCCGGGAACCAATTAATTGGTTTTCCATTATTTTTTAAGAACTGATTAAGTTTGATTTCTGAGGTACCGCTGTATTATAAATAAATGTTTTCTAAAAGTCCGAATGCCCTTTTAAAAGGCATTTTCCAGTCATAGTATATGTGTAAATAAGATGTATTCTTTTGCATTTTATTTGCTGTGTCTTTCAGCACACAAAAATGTTTCATTGTCTATCCGGCACAATCGACAATTGCGCTGCCTGGTGAATCCTTGTTTGTTACTCTCTGGGTGTGTAATATTGGCAGTTGCTTAGAGGTTTGTCACTCAGCA
This sequence comes from Mormyrus hasselquistii, assembly GCA_026779605.1. NCBI lineage: Eukaryota > Metazoa > Chordata > Actinopteri > Osteoglossiformes > Mormyridae > Mormyrus > Mormyrus hasselquistii. The sequence continues at coordinate 26,409,065 of JAODKE010000125.1, forward strand.
GGGAAAACCAACTTAATCATGTTGCACACTCAGTCAGGGTATTGCTTAGGGTAGTAGTGTGCCTCTGAAAGATGGTGCTGCTCTCAGCCTGTAGTATGTCAGCAGTACCGAGTACTTATCAAACAGTGCATGGGCTGCTGCCATCCTGTTCCTCAGCACTGCCTCCTGCCATGGATAGCAAGGCAATGTCACACATGCTTTGTCATTGTAATCATTTTGGAGGATTGCAGATAATGTACTTGAATATGTTGTGAACTGACGATGGAAAAACTCCATCACCGAGTTGGTTTGAAAATTTCAGTAGTCAAGGTCATATGCAAGTCATCAAAACTTGCTAAAATCCCTTTACTAATTTAAAGCTAACAGAATTAGTATCTGTATTCTGTGGAGGGTGTTCTGTGACAGTATTCAGTAAATAAATGTCATTAAATTATTTAAATCGTAAATTGTCACTTAAATGATTACTATTAAATATATCATTTATATATCATGTCATGGTATTTAAACATTTTAATTGCTATTTAAATATAAATGGTACCAGCAAACATTAAAATTATATGTCGAAGTCGCCCATCAAACTCAGTGGGCGGGCTCTAAACAAAACATAACATCTGATTGGTGACATTGCAAATCATGTAAACAGACCAGTACACAGTCTCGCGTGGTCTGTCGAATTCTCATTTATAACTGCATGTTTTGTCTGTTTCGTCCTGGGGCTGTGTATGTCGAAATTTCCCAAAATCCTAAAAAAGTTTATCAATAACTATATAGCCAAACAGGATGCTTTATTAATCAACATAGTCTCTCAAACAAGTTGGTGGTTCCTTGAGTTGTGCCAGCAGACACAAGGCAGTGTCAACAAATCACTTGCATCTGCTCAATATCACCTTCGTAGAATACTGAACAATTCTATACAATGGAAGACAAAATGTCTTTTCATGCCCAGTTTTTGTTTTTCTCTTCTTCGCTTATTTTATTTGATTTCTCACAAATGCCCCACAAGATCTTTGAGTGAGTCCAACAGCAAGCACGAGAATGATTATGATTTGTGTGTGACTGAGTTGCACCAATTGCAATGTATATTATGTGTTATTTTATATGCTATAATGGGCACCTAGTGAATCATCAGATTAACCAGTAGATTTTTATTTATATAATAGATAGGGACAGCCCTAATACTTTGCTATTTGCTGTGTCATTGGTAGATTACATTGTCTCTGTCAAGTTCCTTTTACTGTCTCATTTTTAAACTTGTTTGTTTGGTCTTATTGACACTGAAATCTCAACACTATACTATACCATACTATTACTATACTACACCTTTCTCATTATTTCCCTGGTCCAAAGTCTTCCTAATTGAGAATCTTTATTCCCAAATAATTTTGGTTTAGACTCTAAATGGCTGCAAAGAAGTCTGGATCAGACATTCACAATAATGGTGAGTAGTTTTTGGTATTTTCTGCTTGACTATTATGTTCTGTTATCTGTTGATAGTGTGTTTGCCAAGTTAAAAATATTTGCTTGGATTGCATATGTAAATTTTATGTTACCATTATTGTGCCGTCTCTGCCAGTTTTTCTCATTAGCAAATGATTAAACCTTTCATACATTCTGATATAGGAATAATGAAGTTACACTCAAATTCAGCACCTGAAATATATCAGGCTAGAGACCAAAGAACATGAGAGGCTGAAATTTCACTTTTGTTAATGATTACTCAGCAATTCTGAATGGTTTCTGTGGAATAGCACTATTATCTTAGTTAAGGAAAGTGTTTTCATTGCTCACTTCTGCCCCCTTTTACATGCAGGGCCCATCAGTTACCTGGATGATGTTCCTTTTAAGATTAATGACAAGTTCAAGTGTCCTGCCAAAGTTGGGTTTCCTATTGGATTTTGTCTTCCAGACTGGACCCCACTGCTCTCGGATATACAAGTTAGTGCAGTTTCTGTTGCAGTATTTTGACACATAAACACAAGCAGCATTTGGAGCAAGGCAGCTAAACTTGGCCAGAACCCATAGGCAGGAATGACACTGCTTCTGTGGCACCATTCACTTCATTTGGTTGTCGTAAACACAGGATCCATAATATAGACTTGACATTGTTGTTCAGGTAGTTAAAATTAAAAGACATTCTTTCCTAGGGAGTATTAGTCATGATAACTAACCAGTGCTCTGATGTCCCCCCCCTCCCGGCTGCTGCTGGCCATGTCTCCTGCAGTACGACTTCTCACTGGAGCGGCGAAGCGTGCAGTGGGGCACGGACCTGGCCCTGGCGAGGAACGCCCAGCACAAAGCACAGCAGTGTGCTGAGGCTGACGAGGGCAAGGCGGGAGAAGAGGCTCAGGACATGGAGAGCGGGGGCCCCGGGGACAGGAATCGGCCCGGCCCTCCAGAAGGGCTGGAGCCACGCCCACCACCACCACCTGCACTGAATCCGGTACTGGCCGGTCTGAGCCACAATGCCATCCTGACTCCACTGCCTGCTCCCAGCCGGAACTTTGTCCGCCCCCCCAGCCCCACGCCCCCACCTCCCCACAGCCTCAATCTGGCCGACTTTGAGCGTGAGGAAGACCCCTTCGACAAGTTAGAGCTCAAGACTCTGGACGACAAGGAGGAGCTACGCAGCATCTTGCAGCAACAGTCGGCGTCCCCTCCGGATCCCCCTGAACCACCCCAGGCTAAGTCCCACCTCGTGCACAAGCCTGATGGGCTGGTTGGCCTCCTGGAGCTGGACCGGGACACAGAGCGGCCCTGTAACATCCGCTCCCTCACTTTCCCTAAGCTGAGCGAGCCCGAGAACATGGCCAGTACACGCAAGGGGCTCCCTAATGGAGCTCCGCTAACCCTGCTGCACAGGGGTCCACAGAAAGACACGCCCCCCAGTCACATGCACAATGGTGCAACCAAACAGGTGAGTGTGGCCCTAATGGTATCATGGTAACCAAAAAATTTTGGTTAATTAGTGTTAATGGGGGTGGGGGGTGGCCTGAAGCCTATCCCAGGCAGCATTTGGTCAAAAGGTATTTGATGGATTGATCTTATTACTGCTTAACCCTCTGTAGTCGACGGCATCGTCGGCAGTCTGTCTTCTTTTCAAAGCGTCCATTGTCGGAAGTCTTAAAGTTTTTAAAATTAGGTTAAATCATCAGAAAAGTAAACCATGTCACCTTACTTTGTTTTACCTGCGTTGGGGGTGTGCAGTACCGCTGTCACACGAAGATCGCTATTCAGATCGCTATTCGGGGGGGGGGGGGGGGGTATGGTCAGGTGTGAGTGGCCCATTCATACACATGAAAGTTGCTACATATTCAATGAAAGGAGCCAGAAATAGTGACATGAGTTTTTTTATTTATTCAACTGAATGTTGTAATTACACCATTTAGTCATCTTCATGTAGCCAAGACTTTGGTTATCAAAACAAACTCCCATCATTGCTTACTATGTACTTTTATAATGCTTCTGCAAGTGTTCCAAACTGCATTTTGCAATGTCTATACTTTGATGTCAAATTACAAACTTAAGAAAAATCTGACAATTTTACACTATACATTAAAATAAAGATGAGTGTGATGGTAAAACAATTATATAAGAAATCATTTTTTTGGCATGAATTAAGTTTGATAATTGAAGAAATGTGTGAACATGTCCCAGTCAGTGAAAGTGTGTTTCATACCTCTAGACCCCAGAGGGTTAACTAAACATTATATGGTTGAAGATCTCCGCCTAGTTTCATTTTCAGACAAATTGCCCCAAAAATGAAGCAGCAGTGCTGTGTGGCAGCAAAGAAAGGAAAGAGAAGCTGTAGAAGACACTTGGTCTTGTGAACACAGTAACTCTTAAAGTATTTTACAGATCTTTCTCAACAATTACAGGAATATTGCAGGGGTTACACTGGAAGCGAACAAATTTTGAAACGGGTTACCCCAAAACCAAAGCAGTGCTACATAGTGAGAGTAAAAAAAGGGTAGTTTCAGACATTTAATCCCATTAACACAACTGAAATAGTATTTGACAGACCTTTTTCAACCTTTCCAGACATGTTGTAAGATTGAAGATTTGGACCTGATCAAATTTTGAGACAAATCGCACCAAAATTGAAGCAGCACCACCTAGTGATAGCAAAGAGCTGACCAGCTCAGTTGATAAATGAAAAATGATTTAGCCAATTAGCGCATTCTATATGTGAAAATCAGAACTAGTTCAAATTGAGACAATTCACATAAAAATTTAAGCACAGCGCTTTGTGACAGCAAATAGAATGACATGACTAAAGGCTTACCGTTGTGAACAGGATCACTCTGTTTATTTATTTGATCTTTGATGGATTTTATTACCACTTCATAAAAACATTATACGGATGAAACTGAACACCTGAAAATCATCCCCATGATTGACGCCAAATCAACCCAAAATTGGTTCTGCACTAAGGGGGGCAGCCAAGGGTGAAAACAGAGGCTGCAGCCCCCATCTTATGAAAGCTGCCATCTGCCATCTAAACACATTCTGTGGATCTTTTTGCAAACTTCCCGGGAACATTGTACAGGTAATTGGTTCTCAAATTGCAGGGCGTAAGATGATTTTCTGAATATCCTATAATTAAGTTTATATTGATTTTTCAATGCTAGCCTCCCCGTTTGGTAAAGTTTAACCATAGCAGTCCTGTAGCTAGTCAGTGAGGCTCATGATCTAGTCAGTGAGGCTCATGATCTAGTCAGGGGGGCTCATGATCTAGTCAGTGAGGCTCATGATCTAGTCAGGGGGGCTCATGGAAGAAAAGGTACAGCTCTGGTGAATTACATTGCAACAAATCGCAAAAAGTGCTCCCGGGGTACTAGAGGAATGGCATTACTCTGCAATCTGACCCTGTATGTATGTACTGTGTATATACTGCTTGGTGTATAATACATACATACATACATACATACACACACACACACACACACACACACACACACGCATGCATTTATACATGTACTATATAAACAAAAGTATTGGGACACCTGGCCATTACACCTTCAGGAGCTTTTATGACATCCCATTCTAAATCCATAGGCATCAATAGGCACTTTCGTACTGAAGTTCTGGGACCTGGTCGCGGTTTACAGGTTCCTGAGCTGTCTCGACCTGGAACTTTTGTAGCTCCCAGTCACTTTTATGTGTTGCTTTCATACCACACAACAGGAATTGGGACATTTATGCTCAGTAAGCATGGGAGATGCAATAAGGTCATAGGTTAAACTTCACACATTTCATAGAAAATTACTTGTCCGTGCCAAAATAATGGAGGATACGTCATTTTGTTAGTTATTGGGGGATCATCCATGATCAAAACAGGGCGCAGCCTTTTATTTAAATTTTACTTGTGACCCATGACATGTTCATGATTCATGATTCTTATCAAATCTGGCCAGCAGATCAATCTTTTTTCCCCATAGAATAAAAAAAGATGTAACGTTATCCCACTAATAAGCACTGGCAAGTTTCACTGTCAGCACCAGCAATATTAGACATAAATATATTGGTTAGCGATCAAATTTTCCAAATCAGAAATATGGAGATGCATGCAAAAAATGTATTTGAAGCATTAAATGTAATTGGAATAAACAAAAAAAAAATCTGTCTGCTCAATTTTTGTTCCACTGCATCTCTTTTCCTGCATTTCCAAGTTAGTGTGGGTGCTTGTGGGTCAACCAGTCAGTAAGCTGTCACTGTGAGCGCCTCCCCAGTAGTTTGTGTTCTAACTAAAAGTACTTGGAGTAGGTACTAAAAAGGGTCCTGGAACTGCCTCCCAGGAACTATAGTCGGTCCAAATTCCTGCAGTGTGAACACAAAAAAAAAAGTCTCTGGTTCTAGAAAAAGGTTCTAGTTCCGGCAGTGTGAAAGTAACCAATATGTAGTTGGTCCCTAGTCTTCTGAGGTTTTGGAGTGTGTCTGTGGGAATTTTTTCCCATTCATCCAGAAAATTAGACGTGAAGGCCTGGCTTGCTCCATTCTAGTTCATCCCAACATGGTGGTGTAGTGGTTAGCACTGTTGCCTCACACCTCTGGGACCCGGGTTTAAGTCTCCGCCTAGGTTACGTGTGTGTGGAGTTTGCATGTACTCCCTGTGTCGTCGTGGGGTTTCCTCCAGGTACTCCGGTTTCCCCCCACATACACCACGTAGGTGTGAATGGTGTGTGAGGCAGGGTTGTTCCCTGCCTCGTGCCCATTGCTTTCGGGATAGGCTCCGGACCCCCCGCGACCCAATAGGATAAATGAACTAAACATGGAGAATGAATGTTTAGTGGGGTTGTGGTCAGGGCACTGTGTGGGCCAGTCAAGTTCATTAACACCAAATTCACCGAACACAATCTTTATGACTGTGGTGCACAGTCATGCTGGCATGGAACCAAACTGTTCCCACAAAGTTGGAAGCATAGAATTATCCAAAATGTCTTGCTGTGCTGAAGCATTAAGAGTTCCCTTCACTGGAACTAAGGGGTCTAGTCCAACCCCTGAAAAACGACCTCATACCATTATTCCATCCCATTATACAAAACTTCACAGTTGGCACAATGCAGTCAGGCAGATAACATTCTCCTGGTATTCGCCAAACCCAGACTTGTTCGTGAAGTGTGATTCGTTACTCCACAGAACATGTTTCTATTGCTCTAGAGTCTAGTGGTGGAGTGCTTTACATCATTTCATCTTACATTTCATATTGTACTTTGAGATGTGAGGCTTGCATGCAGCTGTTTGGCCATGGAAGCCCGTCACATGAAGTTCCCAGCGCACAGTTTTTGTGTTTGAGTTATTGCCAGAAAAAGTTTAAAACACTACGGTTAATGAGTCATCAGAGCACTGCCGGCTTTTTTGCACTAAGCGGCTCTGCGTTTGACGACCCCGCTCTGTTATTTTCGTGCACTTCAAGGCTGAGTTTCTGGTGTTCCTAAATGCTTCCACATTGTAATACCGTTTTCAATTGACTGGAATATCTAGCAGAGAAGAAATTTCACGAGCTGACTTATTGCAAAGGTAGCGTCCTACAACAGTGCTTGAGTTCACTGAGCTCTTCAGAACCACCCATTTTTTCACAAATGTTTGTAAACCTGACTGCATGGAGAGGTGCTTTATTTCACAAGTGTGTGGCAATGGGTCTGAATGAAACGCGTGAATACTTTGATTAAGAGGTGTGTCCCAATGCTTGTCAATATAGTGAATGTATAGCATATGTTTTCCCTACAGATGGTTAGTTTGGGGTATACAGTGATATTTGTATGATTGTTTTATTCAGTAACAACTAAAACAAAAATGAAGAGAAATAATCTGCTACCAAACTAAATATAATAAATAAATCAAAGAAGCAGACTTGTTTAAATCATGTTGGCCATCGATTTCTACCTGTAGCGTGGTGGCATAACTTTTGTTTGAGTAACATAACCGTTATATTTTCCTTTTCTTAGCAAACTCAATGACCAAGCACTAAATGCAGATGATTTACCGTATTAACGGAAATGTATTTATGCAAATACCTTATTTAATGCTTTGTAGTTGATAAATGGGAGAAATGTTGAATTGGTATTGATATCAGCAGATACTCAACTTTTTAATATTGGCAGTAGACCCAAAAAAATATTGTGACATTTCTAATTTGTACAACTTGTACTGCAGCAATGGCCGCATGGTGCTCAAAGAAAATGTATTCACCAAAGGCCAGGAGGTGCAACTCCCTGATACATACATATGTGAATGGTAACTAAATAACCACAAAGCATAGTTTTTGTCTATTAAAAAGAATTAATTTGAAATATACACTGCAAATAAGAACATTATTATTTTGTTCATTTTTCTTTTCTGTCCGTCCCGTATAAAGCGTGGTTGGCCCATATTGGGAAAAATACAAAATTGTGCTTTAACATTTTATTACATTAACAATTCTCCTGTAGTTCAACAGGTTGAGCATTATGCTAACAACCAAGAACCTGGGAGTTCATATGCCCCCCCCCACTACACACACACAAAAGTTGGTCTTCCTATCTAAATGGGGACTGTCCATTCATTTCTATGGGAAAAACCCTAATCCCAATCATGACACCCTTAACCCCTATCCATTTTGGTGTTCCTTTGCCAAAGTATTTTCTTTTAACACTCCTAGCAGCTACACATTTCTCCATGGTTCCCTTCAAATATGTAAGCATTAACTGATCGACTTTCCCACCCTGAACTTTTATTACATCACAGTTCGATGCTTTCAGTATGTGGTGTCTGCCTGTGACACATTTTAAATATTTTAATTTGTTAGCATCATATAATGTATACAACAGGCATATCATTTGTTCACATTATTTTTAATATTTCTGAAGGTTGCAGTTTTGAAATAGATCTGCCTCCAGCTCAAAAAACAGTTGTGTTTTTGTTTCTTCCCCTCTTACCTACTTCCTCCTGCAATTCCGTCACGGCCAGCGGGGCATGCAGTTTGAATCCCGGCGGTATACAGCTACCGTTGGCATAACTGAATTATCTGTGACAGTAACTGTAACGTAGTGCAAAAGTTAAATAGAATATAAAAGAATAAATGGGCTGAAGACGTGTATGCATATCCTGGTTATTACCATGTTTAGTATTAGATGACTATAGTGCCAGGATGTTTGGACAATTGCCAGGTATAGTAGATTTAGAACAAGTGAGATTGTAAGACACATAATAAACAGGACACATTAAAATAAATATTTGAACGAATAAATTTGCTACCGTAAAACCAACAGTATCTGCAAACTTCCCCTCATCATCTGGCTTTGTGTTCTTCTTTTCTTTATGCAAGACGACAAATAAGCAAAACATTAAATTTAGTTAAAAGTGAATTCGGGGGCTAGAAAAAAATGAAATCGTGTGCCTATTTTAGGGATCTTGTGAACTCAGTTTAGTATTTCGCGGGAACGTTACACTAAATCACACGCACAAATTAGTTTGTCGTGGCCAAGAATAAAAACCTGTCTATGGCTCATACAGGCCTCCTTATATAACTTTAGTGTATCTGTTACAGTTCTTACTGCTGTGATGGAAAATGTTGGTCATCGTACAAGTGAGAAATAAATAGAATATAAATATTCACTTAAGTTTCAGTGCAGGCTTTTTAAAATGTTCTAACCAGCATTATTGTCCTGCAGAGCATTTTTTAATTCTTCTATCAGGGTATTATTCTGTTTTTCATGTATGCTGTTTTTTTTTATTAATTGTTCTAATTATGGTATGTACTGAAACTGTCAGTAGCCACTGAAACAGATAACCTAAACTTACCTACAAAATTTCCAGGTTAAATGGTTTTCTTTATCCCTGACAGTTATCAGGTCCAGCTGTCACATTCGGTCAGATTAGCCTGCAGCATTGCCCATGCTGTCACCTTGGTCTGCTGGAGCCTGTAACAGCCCCTATGTTTCTCCCTTCTAGGTTGAACCCCCGACAGCCCCAGTGCCGGCCCCCACCACCCCAGCCCACCCATGTGTCACTGAGCCACCTAGTGGCAAAGTGGCCCCGTGTGGCTTACTGCTCAGCCTGTCTCCCAGCGAGCGTTCCTGTGTGGAGACCTTGGTGGCCATGGGTTATTCCTATGAGGGTGTGCTGAAGGCCATGCAGAGGCAGGGTCAGAATGTGGAGCAGGTAGGCTCACTCCTGGGCCCCTGAAGCTCTGCTCCTCTGTGTCTCATTTCCTTAGTGTTTGGTCTGCTTGTCCCAGGTCCTGGATTACCTGTTCATCCATGGGCGTTTATGTGAGCGGGGCTTTGACTCCAACACTGTGGAGGAATGCCTGGAAATGTACCAATGCTCCGAGGAGAAGGTTAGTGTGCGCTTGTTACTGGACTGAGCAGCTGCAGATTTCAGATTTTGGATTATGATTAACTTGTTTCATGCTATATTGAGTGAAAATTCAGGTATTAATGAATTATAAGCACCTTTTGTATATATTAGTATGTGTAGCCAGTCTTCCACCAGCTTTAAAGGGATAATTGATTTCACTGGTAGGTTTGGCTAAGACTATGAATTTCAATTGGATGAGTTGAAAAGAAATGGATGAATAGAAATACGGATAGTTGATACAGGGTCATCCCTATTTCATCTTAAAGATGAGGTATCGGTTTAGGGCTGATCCCAGGTTCTCTCTTCTCTCACTCTCCATGCCTGTAGGCTTTAGAGTTCCTGCAGCTGATGACTCGCTTTGGGGAAATGGGCTTTGAAAGGGACACCATAAAGGAGGTGCTGCTGGTTCATAACAACGATCAGGACAAGGCACTGGAGGACCTGATGGCCCGGGCAGCTGCCAGCTGAGGTTTCATGGCACCATCTCTCCCTTGGCCAGCCCCCCTGTCTCCTCCTCTATTCCAGAGTTGGTGCTCATTTGGGGCTGAACCTAGAACAGAAGACTATTTGCCTAACCCCCCCCCCCTCCCCCCACCCCATTTTGTAGTGTTATGGTGAGGCTACGCAACAGCGCTGGGTGTAAATCCAGAGAGGAAGCCCCATAACGACGTAGCGCTACAAGGGTAAGCGACACTCCCGGCTGTGAAGCTGCCACTGCCTCCCGCCGCAGGCCCAGGTCGGGCTCATCTGGCTGCCGGAAAACCAAACACCCGAGTGAATGAGAGTGTGGAACACGGAGCTCAAAGTGCCCTTTTCTCCTCTGCTGTTTCACTGTCTGCTTAAATACTCGTCTGTTTGTCAGAGAGGGCAAACACTATTTTCTTTTCGATTCCCTTTTGTTTATATTTTAGGAACTTTATTAACAATTAATAAAAACAAAAAACTACTGCGCACCTGGCTTTTGCTCTGGAAGGGACTGCAGACAGTACAGAAAGACCATGTGACAGGAAATGCGAAACTACACGTGGTACATCAGATAATTGCACGGTCAGGATGGTTCAAACATTTGCTAAGGACACAAAACGCGCAAATATTTATAAATATATATAGCTTGATTTATTTAAGTATGTTAATGCATACTTTCAGACAGTTTCAATAAATATTAAAGCTCAGAAATGCTCATTGGTAAGATATTCCAGTGGCGTCTTTAAAATGTTAGTGTGAGATTTGGAGAAAAGTGAAACATTTATTACGATTCTGTTATGCAACCAACCTAAGGTGCAATAGAGATTGTACCTGCTGTGGAGTATGACTGAGTGAAGAGGCTTTATGATGTTGATGGGATGGTGCCTTTGGTAAATTCATCATCTGCTGCTCTCTACTAATCTGTTTCAATAGCCTAACCTGTGGTAGAGGGCTTTCTGAGAAATGACAATGGTGGGTGTACAGTGCCCCCTACTGGTGTGCAGATAGACTGCTGTAGAATATGCCCACCAGGGCGTAAAAGACAAGAAACTGGAGCTAAATATTTCTGTGGATTTACCTTTACTTTCTGTTTCCCTGTGATGGAAGTGTGGAAGTAAACATCTGCCTCTTTCATTGGCCAATTATAGCAGCATTAACATGTTTCTTTCCCTCCTAAATACCTTAGTTTTAAAATGATCTCATTGATGGACATCTTGATCCTCTGGTTTGTTCTGAAGGTAAACAATGTATGAATTTCATTCACATTTGGAATTTTTAATCGGTAAAACCATTGAATATGAAAAGTTAATATATTTACTATTTTCTTGTCATCTACAGTTTGCTTTCTAAGGATCTTTTAGGGTTTATTTCATGCAGATTTCCTGCAATGGAGCTGTTTCTTGAACTGTGAAAATGATGTTCCACAAAAGAATTACACTGTTCTGTCAATACCTTTATTTAAAAGTTTGGTATCTTTTTTATGGTTTCCAAAAATTGGATATAGCAAGTGACTAATGATTAGCAAATATGACCTCAGTCACAATATTAAATACTAAAAGGGCTTTACCTGTTCATAGTTCCTGCTTGCTTACTCTAGAAATTGGAAGTGGGAACAAACAGCACAAGAACCTGAACTAAAGATTTACCAATGCAGCATGTGTTTCACATACTTTAATATACAAGGTAGGAGCTACACTCTGGTTCATTCTAGAGCCCTGATTCTCAAAAATGCTGATCATTTAAAGAAAAGGCATTTTCATGTATTGCATTTGATTGCAATTTAGCCAAAAGGTGCAGCGTTGAAATAGCGACCAACAGGGGACGATCCTTTGAATTCTTTTAGGTATGATTTGTCCCTCTGCACACTAAACTGTTGAGGCCCTTATAGTCTGGCTCATTGAACTTTCCAGAGGTACAAGCAAGATCAGCCTTACAGCCATAAAATCATTAGGAAAAAACTGAGCAGTCATTGCTGTTACTGAAAGAAATTAAAAGCAGTGTTGCCATCAAGGTGTGTTTATACAATAAAACTGTTCTACAATGTCTCATGCAGCATTTTTGGAAGCGGTGCAGTGGGGGGTGCAGTGGGGCTTTGGAAGTAATTATGAGAAGTATAATAAGCCCATTGTTTCACTGGAAAATAAACCAACACACCAAAATTATGCAGTGTTCTTAAACAGCATAATAAAAACTTCATACATACGTATTTTCTGAAATGGAAGGCTGGAAAATGATGGCAAAAAGAAATCAATTATCTTTATCCATCATGGTTCCCACATATAGGACAGATTGACATTCAATTTAGTTTTACTGGTTTAGCTTTGTACAGTGCTCCCTGCCAAAAACTGTATAGAATTCTGGACCTGAAGTCCCCAGAGAATGATATTACCAGAGAGAGAGAGCATAGCTGAGAAAACCGGATTCAAGGAGAAAGCCAAGCAATACAAGTTCATGGAAATTAGTGTTAATACCAAGCAGGTGGGTAGATATACAGGCTAGCCAGTGAGTGGGCAGGTTGGTACAAGGGTGAGTAGAAATTCAAGTGGGCAAATATACGGGTGGGTGAGCCAGTGGGTTCCCTTATATCCAGCCCAGAAGGAGGGAGTGGATGACGGCACAAGGGACATATACTTAGGGATGAGATTATCACATTTAGTAATGCATTAATAATTGGTAATGCAGTCTCTTCAACAAGCTTTCTGGGTACAGTGAGAGGTGCAGTGGGTTAAGCCTGTAATTGGAAGGTCGCTGGTTTGAGCCCAGCCTTGGCAGAATAGTAACATCTACGGACCCTTAAGCAAGGCCATCCATCCCCAGCTCCATGGAAGCAGCTGCAGGTAGCTGCCCTTCGCCACCAAGCCTGCTCTCACCTACATGAATCCATGTGTCATGGAGAGCAAGATGCAGTAAGCAAAAAAGGGAGTTTCCCCACAAGGAGCATCTTAAAGTCTGTGACAGCTCACTGGATTTGATTGTTATGATTATCAGCATATTATCGTTTATATATAGCTATATATTATCAGCACAGTGTCGATGGTTACAACATCACTGTGCCCCAGTGCACAAAGCAAGGTCCATAAAGACATGTTTGGGTGAGTTTGGTGTGGAAGAACTTGACTGGCCCACACAGAGTCCTGACCTCAACCCCAGCAAACACCTTTGGGATGAACTATAATGGAGATTGTGAGCCAGGCCTTCATATTCAACATCAGTACCTGACCTCACAAAAGCTCTTCTGGAGGAATGGGCAAAAATTCCCACAGATGCATTAATAAACATGTGGAAAGTCTTCCCAGAAGAGTGGCAGCTGTTACAGCTGCAAAGGGTGGAATCAACTCCCTGACCAAATTCCTGAACCTGCAAAAAAATGCACACAGAACTCTTCCATTAAATGTTTATTTTTAATGCTGCACATCTCTGAATTTTAGATCCATAATAAATATTAATACTGAGGTTATACTCTGCATTTAAAGTGAACAGGAGCACTGCCAAAATGACTTTCTAACATAAAAATGTACTAGGGTAATACATTAAGTCATTGCATTGGGAAAATGGAAATACGACCATGATTATTATTAAATACAATAATATTACAATAGTATTATTAACCACAAAAGCAGTAAAGCATGGCCTAATGTACAACTGTATAATAGTTAGAGAAAAGTTCCTCTCCTGGGTGAATGGCTCTCAGTGCCACGAGAACGACACATCTTAGTGGCCTGGGAGGGGACACAAAAGAAGCGTGTAGTACTTCAAATGAAATTAGAACAGATCAAACTTTTTTTGTCATTAACACAATTAACAGTATACACTCAGAACAATGTGCAGTGAAATTATGGGAGTTCGATAATAAGGACAAAAATGATTATCACTGGCTCAGAAGGCACATGCAGAGAAAACTTCATTAATGATCATCATTCATTAAAATCTTATGATGAGGACCCCCCCACCCCGGCAAATTCTATTGCCAAGATTTCAGAATACTGGGACTACACTGCAAAATAACCATCCTTTTGAAAGTACCATATATCACAGTGAAATGTCTGGATGGTATGACGGTACTAAAAATTAGAAAAGGGGCTGTCAAAAATGACAGCACTAATTTCCTCAGGCGGTCTTGTTCCACACCTTGTACTAGATGGATCACCTGGAAATGTTAACAGTAGTAAATGTGATTTTACCTCAATGGTCTAAGTCCTTGTTGTGTTGTGTAGGTCTGAAACTTGTGCCAAAAGGCCTTTCATTCGAAGCATGTAGGGCGGGTAGTTTGCAGCTGAGTGTGAAGTGGCCAGGATGAGGATCAGCACCTAAAATCTGAGATCATGGTTCTCGACCAGAAAAGGGTGGATTTCCCTGTCGTGGTGGGGGGATGACTTACTTCCTCAAGCAGAGGAGTTTAAGTAACTCGGGGTCTCGTTCGTCAGTGAGGGAAGAAGGTAACGGGAGACAAACGGATCGGTGCAGGGTCTGCAGTAATTCTGTCGTGGTAAAATGAGTTGGGCTGGAAAGCAAAGCTATTACTTATCGGTCAATCTACGTTCCTACCCTCAGCTGTGGTCACAAGCTGTAGGTAGTGACTGAACGAATGAGATCAAGGATACAGGCGGCAGAAATGAACTTTCAGAGTGGCAGTAACTTTAGAGATAGGGAGATGAGCTCTGACATTCAGGAAGAGCTCAAGGTAGAGCCGCTGCCCCTCCAGGAAACAGTTGAGGTGGTTCACGCATCTATCTAGGATGTCTCCCTGGAGAGATGTTTCAGGAATGTCCAACAGGGTGGAGACCACTGGGTAGACGTAGGACACGCTCAAGAGATTATATCTCTCAAATGGCCTGGGAACACCTTAGTATTCCCCCATAGGAGTTTTCTGGTGAGAGGGAGGTCTGGCCATCACTGCTTAGACAGGTATCCCCACAACCCAGCCCCAGATAGGCAGCAGGTAATGAAATGGATGGTTGGATCTCTCACTCACTCTCAGTATCTTACACACATGCGCACACACACATGGAACCTGTGAAAATGGAGGGCTGGCTGTACTACACTTTCACATTTCCAGGTAAACCATCCAGTACTTCAAAAATTGTACAAATCCGATGAGTGTGGGACAAGTAAGAATTAGATGGCTGAACAAAATGACAGGGCTGTCCGGGGAACACAATGCTGCCATTTCCGACAGCACAAAATCTACTTTCAATAATAGTTTCTTAATTCACAGCAATTCAACACAATTTTTCAAAAACACATTTCAATGTTTCATCCAAGCACATTTAATCATCACTTAATGAAAATAGGCTTACCTGGGCATATCCATTCTATAATTTACGTTGGGAAGATACTGGCAGAGTTCTATAGGAAATCCTGTAGGTACATCAAATTCCTGATAGCACACGTTAGCAGCTTTGTCTGAAATAAAATCATGCATAGTTGCATGTGGAAAAGGCTTGTCAGTTTTGTAATTTAAAAAGGAAAAGCTTTGATTTGAAACTATGCAAGGGCTAATGGTACAATGCATATGTTTGCAAGATGGAGACCTTACTTGCCATTTGAGCAATTATTCACATATTGACCCACTGCCAGGGGGTTGTAAGGTTTAGCAGTCAGCCATGTGGTGTCACTTAGCTTAACTGGCCCTAGCCTGTCCCTACCACTGCATGACCTGAAAAAGGTTTTTATTGGTTACAAAGGTCAAAAGTGCAATAAATAAAGATATTTGAGTTATGCACACAAGGAATACGGGATTTCTTACCTGTACACAGCTTTAGAAATTCCTTTGTCATTGCCATCAATTAAAACACCATCAATACATCTGAATATAAATGGATTGCAGACTGACTGGAAGAAGATTGGCTCATATCTCTGATAAACAGTGCCTGTGTAAAATAATTAAATATCAGCATGAATTAATGGAATTGTAAGGTGATTTTAAGGCAATGTGCTATTATAAATGTATTATAATCATGTTTTAGTGAGCAATAATGTGGTTACAGCAGAAAGTCAGCAATCAATATTTTGGGCAAAGTGTTTAAAAAGAATTCAACCAATTAATTCAATTATCCAAACATTAAAAACACACACGCACACACACACATGATGTAATAAAAAATTTGAGCTCATCAGACTAGGTCACCTTATTCCATTGCTCCATGGTCCAGTTCTGATGATCATGTGCCTATTGCAGGTGTGTTCACTATTGGACAGGGATCAGCATGGACTGTCTAATCTTTCTGTGGCACTCAGCCCCATACAGAGCAAGCAGCTATGCACTGTGTGGTCTGACACCTTTCTATCATAGCCATCATTAACTTCTTCAGCAATTTGTGCTATAGTACCTCTCCTGTGGGATCAGACCTTTGTTCTGCGCATGCATCAATGAGCCTCGGGCACCCATGACCCCGTCAGATTCACCAGTTGGCCTTCTCTGGACCACTTTTAATAGGTACTAACCACTGCATACTGGCAACACCCAACAATACCTGCCATTTTGGGGATGTTCAAGCCCAGTCATCTAGCCAACAAACAATTTGTGCCAAATCATAGTTGCCGAGATCCTTACCATTGCCCATTATTCCTGCTTCCAACACATCAACTTTAAGATCTGACCGCTCACTTGCCTAATATATAATGGCAGCCTTGACATGTGCCATCGTAACGAGATAATCAATGTTATTCACTTCATCTATCAGTGCTTTCAATGTTACGGCTGATCGTTGTAGGTTATTGTAGTAAATACAACTCAGATTTTTGACAGGTCAGGAGACTAGATATGTGAATGGTTAAGAATGTTTAGAATTGTTCTACATGTATGCAGAAAACGATCAGGATTCCTTTAGGCGTACAGAATGAAGAATCATGTTCTGATGGAATCATCAGCTGTTTTAGTGAAGCCGGACAGTTTGTTTGTGAAGTCATGAAAGCAACAGAAGAGGTTGTGAACATCTGAGAAGATGCCACGACTGCGTCCATATACGTTATGAAGCCACCATGAGAAAGTCACACCTACCTGGGTACATGGCTACTGTGGCTCCTTTCGGTACTGTTCCCATGACAACGAACACACCTGTCCCCGCAGACTGGAGAGAACTAGGCCTCCGCTCAATCGTGAAGCCCATCGTGTCAAACATAACCCTGCCTGGGTCTGAGGAGCCCTCTTCCCCAACAGCAGCCTGATAGTCAGTCTGGGATGATGAGGAAAGCATCCGGAGGACGTCCCTTTGGCCACCCAGGTTACTGCTGAAGAGGGCTCTGAACAACTTGGTCATGTTGAGTAGAACCTCCTCATCTGAAACCAGTTTATCCAGGGAGCACAGTGGAACCTGCCGGAGAGTTCTTCAAAAATGTATAATAAATAAAAATAAAATCAGTATTAAAAGGTGAGAGAAGAAACTGAAAAATATGGCACATACTTTATCAATCCCTATGGGATTTCAATGAGTTATTTTCTGGTAGTTGCAGCCTAATATTCTTGAAATTGCAACTGTTTTTCTCTAAATTTGCAATACATCTTACAGTATATTTTTGTTAAAAAAAATGCATAAATTGCCAACTTGAGAGTTCAATAATTTATTTAAACTATTCATAGAAAAGATGGAGACATATGTGCTTTCTTGGCGTAGTTCATGTCATATTACAGTGCTCATTCTTGATTCTTTTCATATATATATAGTCTTGGTAAAATAAGCACTCAGTTCAACATTAGAAACAGATCAGCGGCTGCAGTGGCGTCACAGGACGTGTCAAGGTCCAAATGCAAGCGGGGAGTTGATTTGACAATTTCATGCGGAAAATCCGCGGTAAATTTCAGTTTGCTTGATTTCTGCGACCGGGAAATCCTTGACTTATTATTAGAAGGTCTATATTAAATTATATAGTTTATATACTGTATATATATATATATCTTGCTTAAACATCAATGTACGGCACTCTGAAAACACTAAACAGTTCGACAAAGACAAACATCATCACTCTCTTACTTCTACTGTTTAATAACAGATTTTAAAAACTATTTATTTTTAGTGCTACGTACGTGATTCAATTTCTTGGAAAGCCTGATCAATGTATACATACTACAGCTCAAGATAAGTATTTTTGGCGTCTGACATTAACACAATTCAAGTAGATAAGATCTTTAAACTGTTGTCTGTTCCAGTGAAAAGGTTACACTAGCTCTGTAAAGTCTGTATCCAGAATAAACCTTCAACATGAAGGAATTACCTCTCGTTTTTACAGATGTTTACAGCTATCCACGGAACAAATCTATATTTGTACGAATTCCATCGGGTTTGCAATACATTTAACAAGCTTTTCAACATAGTTTAAGGATGTCATTTGTTTATGAACTCCCAAGCAGTGGACAAACGTGTAAAACTATCGAAGAGCAAGACCATAGATATCTATGGAGTATCAGCCTTAAATCCCATGATGCACCGAGAAAAAAGGAGCATAGATATTATTTCACAAGTAGAATGGACAGTCTGAAGTATACGTTTTAGCTTCACTTTCGTCGCCCCTGGAAATCAAGAACGGATGAAGTCAGAATAAAAATGGAAATTGGGCAGCAATTTCATACAGACCAGCAACCTAAAAACGAACCCGCTTCGCAGTAACGTAAAGTATTGGTCAGAAGTGCTAACAGGATCGTGACTTAAACTTCTTATAAAGACATCATACACAATGCACAGAATAAACTCGGGCTGTGTTCGAAATGTTTACGTACTACAGTTGCTCGCCATATAGAACACTCAATAGAGTATAAGGGCGGACAGCCGTTGATACAGTATAGCGCTCGGCGGATATACCGCTGCTGCATAATTATGCGCCGGATATTCGTCACTGTTATCGCTGTCGCATAAACAAACGTCTGAACATCCCCCCCCCCCCATTGATAAACTCAAATGTTAAAAATGTACTATTTAATTTATTGTATGTTTTGTGACTTGGTGTTCATTATTGAACATGAGTATATCGTATTTTGGACACGTACAAGTTGTTGTGAACATGTCTTCAGGATGCTGCTCTCTCTACAGCAGTCCATTTGCAAGCCTCCAACACATCTTGTCAGGCTGTAAGGTTACACTCT
This sequence comes from Mormyrus hasselquistii, assembly GCA_026779605.1. Taxonomy (NCBI): domain Eukaryota; kingdom Metazoa; phylum Chordata; class Actinopteri; order Osteoglossiformes; family Mormyridae; genus Mormyrus; species Mormyrus hasselquistii. Next base: position 26,428,443 of record JAODKE010000125.1, read on the forward strand.
CCCAAGGACGATACAGGTGGCAACACGACCAGGTCCTGAGCAGATTGGCTGAGGTGCTGGAGGGATGCAGGCAGTAATGCCTTAGTAGGTCAACATCTAGCTGTATAATCAATTTGAGATTGAAGTCAAAATTTTGAGATTAAAGTTGAAATCTATGGATAGCTTCTCCTAGCACAGCAGCACAGGCAGCATAAATACATCTAGGGAATATAGCGAACTGGTCTCAGATTATCATCATCTGCAGATCAAAATCTGCATAGGTGTCTTGCCAATTAGCAGATGATTTGAGTATTGTGTCGTTTAGATGGAACTTGTGTATGTCAGGCAGACACTGGCCAGGTGTATGTGTACTATGTGGGATGTGTGCTATCAGGGAAATGCTTTATATACTTATATATTTTACTTTTAGATGGCCATAATACTCTTCCATATCTAGTCAGCATAGCATATATGTTGGTAATGTGCAATTTATCACTTTGAACAAAAGCATGTGCTGAATTAAATTAAGTGCTGTATTATGATTCTTGTGATACCTCTGAAATGTGTATTGTGGATTGTAACCTTTCACAATAAAATATCACCCACCGTTTCAATTTACAATGACCCTGAAACCTCTGTTCCTTCAGTACCTCTCATAACATGTGATAGTGAGAACTATCATATCTTTCTTCTGAGTACATGTAAGACATGCAGTCTGAGTTATTTCATTTTCATGCACCATCACAGGTGCACAAGGGGAAAACAGCATTTACAGTTTTGCTACTATGTCAGAGTCCACATTGTTCTTCCAGGGGCCCTGATCAGGTCTCATGCTTTGCCAGATAACTTGTTGGATTTAAGGTAGCCCGAGCTAAATGTGAGTGAACTAAATTAAAGTAAATTTAATCTGGGGTACCTTAAATCGGACAAGTTATCTGACTAAATAAGAAATTTGCCTTTATGTCCCCGGATCTAGTGTTTACTATCGTACGAGGTCTCCTGCGCTGTTGCAGAAGACATTACCAGTGAGGCTGGTGAGTGTTATCTCCTACAGTTGAAAAGCACCTTTTGGTACCATTTCTTAAATGTTGGGTTAGGGGTTTTTTTTAAAAAAAAAAAAAAAAAAAAAAACAATACAAATAATAAAACTATGTAACTGACGAGAGGATTTCTAATAGTTTGCATAGCGTAAATTTAAGACTGATAATGTGGGTACGTTGTACCACACAATGGTTTAATTGACATATACGAATATATGATTTTTTGCTTTTAAATTAACATGCTTGTTTTTTTGTTACGTGAGTCATCCTGTCGTTAAGATACGGAAGACCGTAGCACATCTCTTTAAGACGTTAACCCTGTTTTAGTTTTAGTCACGTGATGCTTGTCTAATTCTGAGGCGATTTCTGTAACGGATATCAAAGTTTGGGAATAAAGCAGAATTTCAGTTATTTGGATCTCGATTTCTGTTGATGCTTGAATTGATCTCCCCGCCTGCACATGGCTCGTAGTTATTGGATTACGACTGTATTGGGCAAAAACACGGCGAATCTGAGCTACTCTTAATGTCACTAGTTAGTTTGGCTGAATATGCGCGTTTACCGGGGCTTGTTTGGGTGACGATGATGGGAGGGGAACGATCGTACTTCCGGCAGCAGTGTGCCTTTCTAACCTTTTCAGGTCGCCGCGCTGTTCTGCAATCCAAGCAGTAAACATTACAAATAACCATTATATGACACAGTACCAGACGTCTTTGTTACCCTCAATGTGGGTACGAGAAATCTGTGTGTCTGATTATGGCAAGAAGAGCAGTTAGCAGGAAGAGGAAAGCCGGGGAGCCCAAAGAACAACAACAGGTAGGGAAAAGCAATCAGTGTCCGGAGACGCAGACCATGTCATGGGATCGGGTGTCCTTCGGGCTGCGCCGCGTGTTTTTGTGTTTCTCCCGAAGGGTCTCAATCACACAAACAGGCTCAGTGATCGCAGCGATCCTAATCGCATGAGAATTAGGCCAAAGCCCTACAGCCTCAATGCTGTATCTCTATGACTAAACGATAAAGCAGTCAACCAGCCAGACAGGCTTTAGAGAAATTTTCATCATTGTTATCATTATTTAGAATACATAAGGTACAGGAAGCTGCCGTATTTAGATATAGGCCTCAACGTATCAAACTACACAGGCAGGGGGTAATCAATCGCATTATTATAGCAAGTTTTCCAGTCCACTGCCACATATCCTCTTATCCACCTAGATAGGTGTAGCGGACCGGAGTGTGATTAACTCCGTAGCACTGGACGATTTATTGGTGAAATTGACAGCGTTTGTGATATATTGGTATAGTTTTCATATGGCTTGTCAGTTGTACCTAACTTAACAGTGAGTCAACGTGCTAACTTTTCTTTGCTTGCGTGCTAACCAGCTAGCTGGGCATAAACATGAAAGTACCAAATTAGGATCTTTAGTTGTGCTCAATAGTCGTATTAAAGTCTTATTCGTAACACGTCACGTAACTCACATCTGCTTAAATGTGCTGTATTTAAACACTGCTTTTTACATTGTATAACTTTGAATAATAGCAAGGCGACATACACAGTTCCTGCGAATCATACAGCTGGTTTCCCTTTTGGTCGATTTTGTTGAATAAACTGTAGTATGTGAATTAGCGTTCAAATGGAAGCATGATACTATTACTTAATGCTGTAGACCACCTTAGTTAATATAATCATATTTGTATATAATCATATTTTTATTAGTTTTAATAATCAATGTGCCGATGAATCGAGCATTGATTTGAAACTGAAAGTTTTTTTTTTTTTTTTTTTAAACCACCATGTGTAATATGCCATCAGTTTAAAACCACCCTGTATTTATTAGGGGTCATAGCACTCAGCTGTGCTGCATCCCTTTTGTTTTTGTATTAGTTATTTAGAATTGAAATTCTGTATTTGAATAGACATTCACTGAAAAAAACTCTTACTCTATGAAAAAATCGCGATGTTAACGATGTTTTTATAGAAAGGGATTCTGTGTTTTTTTTTTTTCTCCCGTCTACTCAGCCGGGCTGCTGCCCCTCTTCCAGCAAGCGGGTCCGTGTATCGGCATCGTCACACTCGTCATCGTCCACGTTCGGCTGGCGCCCTTGGGGCGAGCGGGGCTCTGTGGTGCGCGTGCTTCAGGGCCGTGGGACGCGAGCACACAGACAGCAGCATGAGCGTCACCTGGAGCGCAGCCTGCGCGGCGTCGTCGCTGGTCGGCTGCCTGGGATCCTGCGTGAGCAGGAATTTTCCCTTGGACACCTCAACAAAGTCTTTGCCTCCCAGTGGCTCAATCATAGGCAGGTGGTGTGTGGAACCAAGTGCAACACGGTAAGTGAAGTGTAGTGCAAATGTTGGTTAGTTGGCCTAGCTTTCTGTGCTTGGGAGTATTGTTTGCAGACTTTTGTGTGTGTGTGTGTGTGTGTGTGAGAGAGAGAGAGATTCTTGAGTTGAGTAAAATTAGTTAAAATCTGTAAAAGGAACACATTTTGCACTGTCGTGTTTTGATGCTAGAGCAGCTTCACTGAGCATTGCTAGTCCGTGTTTTGTCCAGTGGTTTAAGTGGCGTCCCCTCTGCTCCCCCAAAGCTCTTTGTTGTGGATGTTCAGACGGGGCAGATCACCCGGATTCCCATGCTGAAGGACAGGCAGGCCCACGCTGCCGGGGGCGGAGCAGGCCCGGCCGTTTATGACGTAGCTCCCATGTCGGGCTCTGCACCGGCTCTGGATCAGCAGAGCTGTGGCATTCATGCCATTGAAGTAAATCCCTCAGGCACCCTGCTGGCTACAGGTGGAGACAACCCCAACAGCCTGGCTGTGTACCGCTTGCCTACCTTGGACCCTGTCTGTGTGGGAGATGTCAGTCTTTCTTCATTCCTATTCTTTTTATGTAGATGTTAAATGTTGTAGATTTAAGCCATTATGTGGCACTGATGATTAAAATGGGGTGCAGTTTTATTACCATGAGTTATAAAGAAATTGGGCAAATGAGAAGGGAGGATAAATATCGGTGCTTTTCCACTGCTGCCAAGTACTGAGCCATAGAGCGCAGTTCCGGTTTGCGGTGGGCTTGATAAAAGCCTTGCCGGGTTTGGAGATTTCTAAACTATGCGTAGCTTGGTTTAGTCACGCTTTCAGTCTGCTAGTAAGCACGGCCATGTCAGTGGGGGTATGACTTGGGTATGGCTGGCATAATTTACAACGGAAAATGGTCAGTTTGAGGTATGGCTTAGATACGGTTCTTGATGCCAGTGGTAAAGCGCCATATGTTTATAACGTAAGTGTTTGAGTGACACCGTTGCTGTTACATAGACAAAAGTTGTATGTCTTGAAAGTTACTTTAGTTGAGGGGTACTTTAGAGAAGTGGCTAGTTAGTTATTTATTTTTTGGTTTCACAGGATGGACATAATGACTGGATCTTCTCCATTGCTTGGATAAGTGATACGTTAGCTGTTTCAGGTGAGTTTGTACAAACTGACCAGAGCTTCAGTGACTCAGCTTTTGTTGGGACCTCCGGCCACTCTGACTCTCTTTTGATATGTAGTGATTCAATCATATTCTCAGAGTAACTACCTACGTACTTTTAAGTGTGGCAATTTCAAGTGGAGCAGCTTCTGGCATCTTTCAAATACCCGTCTTTCTCAGGTTCCCGAGACGGCTCCATGGGGCTGTGGGAGGTGTCTGAGGAGGTGGTCAGCCAGGCAGAGAGGAGACAGGAAGCAGAGGGAATCCCAGGTTATGTGCACATTTGCCACCGTGCCCTAGAGGACATCCCCAAGGAGTACACCAACCCATACAACTGCAAAGTCAGAGCGCTGGCTTTCAACAGCAACCGCAAGGTCGGCATCCACTTTGGAACTCGCGTATTTGTAAACCAGAATTCTCATTATTCCCGAAGAGCTGTAGAATGGAGGTGTTTATTTCAAGTAATATCTCTTGAATACTTTCTAAAAGTATTTGTGGTGTCTGTGTGTGCCCCCCAAAAGCATGGTATCTGAAATGGATTTCCAGAGCACACAGAATGAGATTTCATTAATTCTACAGCTGTAATCAATAACAGAATCGTGCAACCATTTTGGCGACATCGACATATTTTTCCTCTGAACATGCCCTGGCTGACTGCCTGAGGGTTTTTCTGTTTCAGGAGCTGGGTGCAGTATCCCTGGATGGCTATTTCCACTTGTGGAAAGCAGAACACAGTTTGTACAAGGTGAGTGTTCTACAATGTTTTTGAAGCTGCTTTAAATCAAAGTTTATCAGTTGTGGTAAAATTTATTTTGAATGTTTGGTAACACTCATTTATAAACGCATTGATAATGCATTATAATGCATTCATAAAGCATTATTAACTTGGCTATAAATATTAAAAGGCACAAGACATTATAGCCATGTTTATTATGCATTATGACTGCCTTTTGAAGCTCTAATCTATAATCAGTAAAACGTTTATGACATCAACACTGCTCGTCCTTTTTTTTTTCCTGGTTAAGTGGAAGCTGTTATGTTAGAGTATGACCGCCACTGGGACATGACCGCTGCTTAATGACCCGCTGACCCGCTTTCTTCCAGCTGCTGTCAACTAAGCTGCCCCAGTGCAAAGAGAACGTGTGCCTAGCGTATGGGCAGGAATGGTCGCTGTACGCTGTGGGCTCCCAAGCTCACGTGTCCTTCCTCGATCCCCGGCAGCCGCCTCACAATGTGAAGTCTGTCAGCTCACGGGAACGTGACAGCGGCAAGTAAAATAAGACTTAGACGTGCATCTCCTTCTCATATGATGCTGTGTGCAGTTTTGTAACGCATGCTGTGTTTTGTGCAGGCACCCGGTCGGTCAGCTTCTATGAACACATAGTGACTGTGGGAACCGGCCACGGCTTCCTGTTGTTCTTCGATATCCGGGCCCAGAGGTTCCTGGAGGACCCGTCCAGCTCGGGCTGTGGATACCGACAGTGTCCAGAGGAGGGCATCCTTAGGCTTACCACTGGCAAGGGCTGGCTGGTTAGTGCTCTGCACCTGTCAGTTGAAATGAACTCAGAACAGTGTTAAGGAATCAGCCATTTACCAAGTGGCCGTCCCTGGCCTGCATGCAGTAAACTTGTCTTCTGTCTCTTATCCACAGAACCATGATGAGACGTGGAGGAGCTACTTCTCTGACATCAGCTCCTTCCCCAATGCGGTGTACACACATTGCTACGACTCGTCGGGCACCAAGCTCTTTGTGGCAGGGGGGCCATTGTGCTCAGGCCTATATGGGAACTATGCTGGACTGTGGAGCTAGAAGGCGGGGGGGGTGTCGCCCCCCCCCAAATCCCCAAACAAAAAACAAAAGCTGCACTTTTCCAGTCCAGTGACTGCAAGTGGAGCATCCACCTATATCCATCAAGTGACCCCCCCCCCCCCAACCTTGAAGGAAAATGGGGGGAGCTATCACCACATCTGATTGGATTATGGGATCTCTGATCTCTTCCACACCTTGTTTGCTTATTTATTTTACACCCTCTTCCCCCCCCTTTGTCCTCTGCCAAAGGTTTGTGTCTTACTCTGTCACCAAAATAGGTATACATACATTTTATTTTTAATAGAAAAATATACTGTATTTAAGTGTTTTATTTTGGGAAGAGGTCTGTGATGAAGGAGGAACGGACGGCAGATTAATACTAGAACAACACGTTTTCTCGATTTTGTATTGCCAGGCACTGCCATCTTCTTTTGTGTAGTAAGGTCTTTGTAAACCTGCTCGGTTTGCCTGTATAGATGAAGTATGTGTATGCGTTTCATTTCTTCATCTTCCATGAACAGCAGTTAATTAGCTTTACTAAGGAACCTTAAGAAGCAGACCTATGTAACTCACGCCCTACCGGCGAGGAGGACTCTGGGTGGGGGTCAAAATGAAGTGTTAAATAAATTTCTAGATGTGAAAGGAATTTCATGAATAATGTTGCTCGTAATGTTGATCGTGGTAGGAATCTATGCCATTTTTATCGTTTTCAAAAACACTTCTGTGTTTGTGTTTGGCATCTGGATCGCGTTTAGTCGTAGGCAATTTTATATGATTCATGGTATAGGGATATAAACTACTCTATACTTTTTATGTATCCCTAAGGGAAAATTCAAATATACACTACTACAGATAGAGGGACCTGGCTTCTGATGTAAATATCATTTAGGAATATTTTTGAAGTTATTCATTGACGACCAGAATATGCACATTAGGTGTTGATAATGAGCCAATTTGAAGTGGTAAACTTTCATTTGGATATGTTTGAAATTATTGTGGATAGAAAATAACGTTTGGGTGTAATTGACCTTTGATGTGTGATGCAACTTACAGTTAAAAAACGTTTCTCACATGTCATATCAGCTTTTTACTTATTCGTATGTGCAGTTTAACATCAATAAACCATTATTCATAGTATTTTATGTCATTTTTTGATTACTTTGCACTGGAATAAAAATCGATATGAGAAGAAATATATAAGCTTCTTAGTCTACTTGTTTTTAAAAGACTAATATAACATTTATATAATTATTTCTTTAGCTGAAGAATGGCAGCACTTTAAACTTTTAACTGCTGTATTCTACAACATTTTTTTTTTTTTATTTCTTATATTTGTGTGCATGGCCTGGCCACTCTGGCTGCGCAATATAATTTAGTTCTGTTGATGTATGTATTTTTGTTAAGAGTTCATGTTAGTTGAACCTATGAAGCTCTGTGCTATTACATATATGTCTTGTACAAATCAATGAAACACCACGCGAGTGTGAGCCCTGCCGTCCAGGGAGTCCCCACTGAGACACAGCGCGAGTCTGAGCCCTGCCACGCTCTGCCCACCAGGGAGTCTGAGCCCTGCCACGCTCTGCCGCCCAGGGAGCCCCCCCTGCGCCGAAACAGCGCAAGACAGAGCCCTGCCACGCC
>JAODKE010000125.1:26444889-26460743 GCA_026779605.1 Mormyrus hasselquistii
TCTTTACACAGCATGTAGTCAGAGTATGGAATAGTCTTCCTGATAACGTAGTGCAAGCTGAATCCTTGGGTTCCTTTAAATCATAGCTAGATAAGATTTTAAGAACTCTGAGCTATTAGTTAAGTTCTCCCCAAGCAAGTGTGATGGGCCGAATGGCCTCCTCTCTTTTGTATAGCTCTTATGTTCTTATGTCTCATTGTGGCTCTGGATTTCTCTTCTTAAAAAAAACAAGTAAATTATTATTTATTTTATTAGTGCAAAAGGAAATTGAACTTGGATGAAGTGTGATTTGTATCTGTCCTGTATGATTTCTGTCACTGTATGTGTAGTGAAGTCGGAAGAAAATGGGATTGACAATGGCCCTGGAGAAAGGGACTCAGACCGCAGTGGCTGGGGAAAAGGCAGAGGTATGTGCCACATCTACGTGCCTGTTTTTTCTGGAATTTTCTGCATGCGCATTTCAGTACTGGGCAGACATGTGACGTGCACTGCCACCTGTTGTTTATCTTTCCTATTCCTCCCTCTGGGGCCTCAGCCCTGAGGACACATCAGGACAGAGTATGTCGTCACCAGCACTGGATCGTCTGTCAGTCTCGCTGGTGCACTCGTAAACAAGGTCTTTCACTCATCACACATGGTTAGAATTAAAGCAGTGAAAGCATGAAAAGTGACAAGAACAGGTGCTTGATCTAGAAATGAGTTGTTCTTTGTATATATATATGAATATTGGCAGTAATGTGTAATTCACACACCTTGTTGATTAATGGCATATGCCACATTTACATATTAATCGCAGGCATTCAACTGTGTGATTAATCTAAAATCTAAAACTGATTTAGCGAATGGCTCTAAAAACATAAGCCTAAACACGGGAAGGGCACTTAACATGAAAAAGCTTAAGATTTTAAGGCATAGGCCTTCAATAAAATAAAAGAAATCCTGCAAATTATGGTATTTTTATCCTACGTATGCTTCCTTCTGGCAATTTTTCACGGTGGGACTGTAATTGAATGTTTTAGCTATGAATTCTGGGATTCTGTGCAACGTCATGAGCAGGAAGGAACATTATAGGTCCATATCCGCGGGTTCCATATCCAAGGGTTCAACCAACTAGGGCTGCCGTGATTAATCGATGATGTTGATGCTGAAAATGCATCAACATCTATATTTTAAATTGACGCATTTAAAAAAAACATTTATTTAAATGAAATTACCATTATGGTTTCTAAAGCACTTCAAATCATTATAACAAATGTTTTCGTAATTATTGGAGTAGTTGTCTGTGCATGTTTATTAAATTACTATTAGTACTGAGAGCTTTTTAATATCTTTTGTCCTTGTAGTTGCTAAATTCATTCATTATCAAAGACACAAAGTTGTCTGCCAGCTGCTACTTTAGAATTTTTAAGAAAACGTTTAGGCTAAAATCTGGGTTTATTCCATGTGGATTGACTGTGCCAGTGTGTTTGTGTTTCAATGGGCTTGTTGGGACCAGTGTTATTCTAAACTAAAACTGAAACCACAATGGGCACCAAATAAAAGAAATTAATTTGTGAACTGAAATATAAATGAAAACTCTATTTACAAAAAAAGTCAGACTTTAATCAGCAAAAATTACCATCACACCACCAACATCTTTGTACCTTGTTGATCCACAATTTTTCCTCTGTTGCTAAGCTGTCCCTTTCTTCACTGCCACTTCAGTGCTTATCCGTTCCATGATTTACCAAAGAAGTAGCATGTTCTGTGCTCCCTTAACTGCATTTAATATACATAATGATACGCAAAATTTATACAAATTATGAACTTTTGGACATCACAATACACATCTCATTAATATTTTAGGCATTCTACTAATTTGCTTATCAAATTGTTGGCGAAAATAATGTCCATATAGTGGCGAAAAGCCATCATACATTATCTAAGGCCCTGCAATAACATGCAGTTTGTTATTGTCAAAATAAAATTAAATTAAATGATTTGTTTGATTTTCTGTAGGAAAATGAATCATTTAGATTAATCGATGAATTAGTAAAATTGTCAATGAATTAAACTATAGAAAAATAGCCATTAGTGACAGCCCTACAACTAACCACGGATTACAAATATTCAAATAAAAAAATCCAGAAAGTTCCAAATGAAATGAGAATTTATTTATAATGATTTTTTCTATATGTACTATGATGGTTGTGTCTGTATTGAACATGTACACACTTTTTTTTGGTCATTATAGCATTTACGTTGTATTAGGTATTGTAAGGTATATGGAAGGATGTGCATAGGTTATATGAAAACACTACTTCATTTTATATAAGCGACTCGGATTTCCGTGGGGTTCTGGAACCAATCCCCAATGGATACCAAGGGATGACTACAATCGGGCCTGCGGTTCCTAAGGTGGGAATGTGACAGAAGTTCCTGAAAAAGTCCCATGTGGGAAAGTGTTTTATGCCTTCTTTGATTTGGGGGCTTTTTGGGTCCATTGTTAGGTGCCGTCACATGTCTGACTGGCAACTTTGTGTTAACTGTCCTAGCGGTGCAGGTAAGGCCTAGGGAAGGTAAACAGTGAAACAGGGTAGAGGAAATTAACCTTAGTACAGTAAGAACTATATTGTTTGTCATTTAAATGTGAGATGATTCTTTCTTTTATGTGGTTCTCCCTTGTGATGTCTTGACATGTGGTGCTTAATGAAAAGGAAATGTAAAATATCTTTTTGTTTGGTATCTATTGTGCTTGATTTGTGCGTAACGTTTCATATTGTAACACTTTGACACATTAACTAAGTCTCTATCTCTCTCGCTTTTCCCCCTTGCCCTCTCTCCCTGTCTTGGGTAGGTCGTGGACGCGGTTCAGCCCGCGTGGGCAGCCGCTTTTCTGCACAGGGAATGGGGTGAGTGTTGGGGGTGGGGTGGGTTGGTTCAGATCATGCTTTCATTTTAATGCTGGTTTGCTTCAGCTCTGCCAAGCTGTTTTTTTTTTCTTCTTTTGTGCACGAATGGGAAATTGTGGTGTTATAAGCTGACTGCCTGCGTGTGAAATGGTAGCTATCAGCATGCAAACTCCATGTGCCAGACGTAGCATTTCCAAACTTAATAATAAAGATCAACTCTTGATTGGTCTGTTTTTCAATCACAGCAGATAATGAGTCTTTCTAATCCCATGCAGGACATTTAACCCAGCCGACTATACCCGAGACTCAGCCAAAAGGCAGGTGGAGACGCAAGGCACAGGTGAGCGCTTGCTGTATATCCTAAAGGTGTCGGTTTAATTGCATGCCATGTGAATTTTGATATGAAACACCTTTGCAAACAGCTTTTCCAGCAGCTGAGGCTGGCTGTGTGAATCTGCTTTCTGAGTCGACCTCTGGCCCCTTTTTAGGGTCCTGGCAAAACCCGTTGGATGACTGGGCTGTGGAGGACTGGAATGAAGATGTGAGTGTGTGAGCCTGCCATCAGAGGCTGGCATCTTCTTACCGTCATGATACACATCACGTAGATCACTGTGTCACAGCAGCCGCACCTCAGCATCCAGTAAGGCGGCTTCTTTTCTCCTGTGTCAGCTGTCTGAGACCAAAGTGTTCACTGCATCTTCTGTACCTGTGACTGAGCACTGCGCCACTGCAGCACAGAGGTGATTACAGCTGTGTGAGCTTTGTGCACTTTCATTATGTTCAGTCTGTATTCTTGGATTGTGGATAATGGTTTTCTGGTATAATTGCTGTATATGTATTTTAACAGGTGGGCCTGATTTTTCTCCTAAAGATGGTCATCATTGTACCTCTGTGTCTCTTTTAGTCTGGATCTGGCCTCTCTGCTTCAGAAGCCAAATGGAGAGCTGGAGCTGGACAGCACAGAGCCCCACTCCCCCCAGACCTTGGGCCATAGCCTGGTGTTTACCAATTCACTCCATCAGCCCCCCAGTGCAGGCCCTGCCCTCAGCTATGCACATGCTGCCCTGGTGAGAGGTGTAGCTCAGTGGAATTGCACATGCTGTCATGGTGAATAGCATGGTTCAGTGGTAATGCACACGCTGCTCTGGTGAGAGGTGTAGCTTAGTGGAAAAGCACATGCTGCCCTGGTGAGAGGTGTAGCTTAATGGAAAAGCACAGGCTGCCCTGGTGAGAGGTGTAGCTTAGTGGAAATGCACACGCTGTCATGGTGAATAGCATGGTTCAGTGGTAATGCACACGCTGCTCTGGTGAGAGGTGTAGCTTAGTGGAAATACAGATAATCCCTAAGCAGCCCTAAACCATAAGTAACCAAAAAAATGACAAGACTTTTGACATTTTTAGTTTTTTGATTATCCACACACACAACAGGGGCTTAATTCACATCCCCAGCACACTGGATATGTGATTCAACAGTGCTACCCACTGAACCTCTCTTAATTGATTAATAAATAATTATTCTATTGTCAAATAAAGCACTTGTCTATAGTATGGATGTAAATCCATAAGCTTTGCCACAATATGATTCGATTTTGATTTTCATTTTTGAAGGCAGTGATTTGATATCTGCCGATATATGAAATGTTACTGCAATACGATATGCTTCAACTGAGTAATACCCAATCAATATTTTCAATACAGTGAAACATGTAAGCTGATTTTAGTCAAATTTATTTGAATTCAAAATACAACAATAATTGTTTAATATGCTGGCAAAATTCCATGTCAAAAATTGCACATATTTGTACTTTTAACAAAAAAAACTCTTTCTGGATATGCATAGGAAAATAGATGTAGTAAACTACATTAAATCTGCTGTAATGTGTTGGTCTCTACTAAAGTACATAGATTGCTTTGTGTGACAAATTTTTCACAGATTTTTTTTGGCAGCGTTTTGGCGAGTCAAAATGGTTTATTGATATGAATCGATATTTCTTAATTGAGTCATTTGTATTGTATTGTGGCCTTAACAGTCGACATAGAGTAGAATAGATGCATTGTTAAGCCCCTAGTCAATAGGAAAAAGCCAAAAGAAAAACTGGCAAAAACGTGTTGTAGTAAGACTCTAAAGTGCTAAACTAAAAGACTAGGAGTGACAGTTTAGCATCTCCTGTAACCTCCATACCTTCCATGTCTTCTCAGTCCTCTGTCTTGGGTGTGAGCTTGAGGGATGTTGAAGTGCCAAAGATGAGTCCTTCAGCCGCAGTGCAGACTTTGGAGAAGATGAAGGAGGTGGGGTCAGGTCCCAGCCAGCCCCCCAGCTGCACTGCCATAGACTCTGCAGCGTCACATGGGCAGGGGGGCTCAAGTTCCAGCTCCTCCTTCCAACCTGTGGCCACCCAGTTCAGTAGTGAGTGCAGGAACATAACGTATGATGTTTCCTTTCATAAGTCTATTTCACATAAATACTCCCTTTCTTTATATATGCAGATTAATTTTAATGGTTGCCTACTCTGACATGATCTTGTTCAAAATGTAATACTTGCTTTTTTTTAATATCCAATCCAATAATTCTAGAAACTGGAGGATTGGGGATTCGATGGTGTGAAGGGTGTCTGGGTTTTCCATGGAATAAGTTATCTTCATTTTGACAGCATGTTTCCAATTTAATCTTCCTTTTGTAACCAAGATTATAGGATAAATTGTTCATAATCAACTTAGCAGCTTTGAAGTCATGGCTGTTTTGATGCGTTTCATTTAGGATCTAAACCCCATCACAGTATGGATCCCTTAAACATTTGTCTAAATGTTGATTGGCTCATCATCTGTTCTTGTGTCTATGATACATTTCTGGACCTGATTGCAGAATTCAACACTGTGGACCAGAACATACTTTTCAGCAGACTAGAAAATTGTGTAGGGCATTTTGGAACAATCTTTAACTGGCGTAGGTTGTACCTGGAAGATTGCTTTGAAAAACAATTATCTGCTTAAATGAAAAGCAGCTGGACTCGACAGGGATACATACATATTTACTGAAGACTTGAGTCAGTCCTCCAAATTAGTGTCATTGTAAAGCTACAATATTCTAGAAATCACAGACTTGGAATTACTAACTTCTCTTGCAATGGCTGAAACGGTTATGCCTTTGGCCTTTATCTGGACAACCTGCTGCCACAGGGTTTCACTCACTTTAGAGCGGCTCGCCATCTTGCAGAGTAATTTGGAGTGCAGCCAGGTAAATAGGGCTTGTCAGATAATTAAGGAAATTAGCACTGGATGCCAGATTAACACTAATAACCGGGAGGTGTCTGACAGTTCAATTTTGATCAGATTTTTACTTCAAATTTCTCATTTAAGTGTTTTTATATTGTGCCTTAGAATATATTTAAATTATGAAATATGCTTAAGAAATTGCCCTTCTGTTCCAGTTATGATGACTTCAAATAGGTATAAGCAGTGATTTTAGAAATTAGGAAATCGTAGGTTGTTCTCTAAATTTGATCTCCACCAAATAACTGTAGCTATGTAGATGACACCCAGATCTAAATGGTTTCTCACCAAATTACTATAGCTCCATAGATTTACTATGCCAGTGCATAGAACAATTAACTGGGTGTGCAAAAAATTCCTTCAAGTAGATAGAAACAAACTAGATCATTTTATTTGGCAATAAAGAAGGAAGACTCAGAGTTAGAGTCCTTACCTGAGGCTCGTTTACAGTATCAATATTGGGTACACACAAAAAAAATACCCAAAATATGTATACACATTTTTTTTACACAACATCCTGGAATTATCAAACATAACTTAACAGGAAAAAAATCATATATTTATGGACACTTAGGGGTAGGTGCACACAACTTTGTACATTTTACATGTGAAATGGGATTTACAGATTTTTCCATTTATTCGTGTAAACCAAAGACTATATATTTGCCTTGGAGAATTTTATGTGCCGTTTCAAATAGTACATCATGAAGCACTTCTTTACACAGCGTGTAGTTAGAGTATGGAATAGTCTTCCTGTAAGCGTAGTGCAAGCTAAAACCCTGGGCTCCTTTAAATTAGAGCTAGATAAGATTTTAACTCTGAGCTATTAGTTGAGTTCTCCCCAAACAAGCTTTCCAACTTTCCTTTTTCCTGCACTTCTGGTTTTCTGGTTGAGCTCAGGTCTTTTGAGTTTTTTCTTATTAAGCTTTTAATCTTTTTATCGTATTAGAATGCTTATTGTACCTTTAAATCTACAGTTAAAACACTTTAAATTCCCTACATGGAAGGTGCTATATGGATAACCTTGCTTTGCCTTGTTTCAGGAGACTTTGGGACCCAACCAGAGCCTTCCCTGGTCTTGAGTCAGCTGACTCACAGGCAGCAGGACGTCGGCTCTTGCACAAAGCCCAGTGCCTCAGTACAGCTAGCTAGTCCATCCATCCACGTTGTCCCTTCCACCCTGGAGTCCTCCAAACCCAGAGATTCGGAGGGGTCCTCCCCGAGTGGCAGGTTTGACCCCTTGACCACCTGTGTGCTCGAGTCCCAGGTCTGCTCTACACAACAGAGGCAGGTGAAGATACAGAAACGCAAGATACCACCAGCATCAAAGGTACTTAACATCTGTCACTATTAGTGTTTATGATCTAACCTGCCTACAACACTATGCCAGGGGTCTCCAACTCTAGTCCTGGAGAGCTACTATCCAGTAGGTTTTCTATCCTACCTGGCTTCTGATGAGCCACACTAGTTCTCAGGTAAATACCAGGAGCAGGTGTGGCTCATCAGAAGCCAGGTAAGATAGAAAACCTACTGGATAGTAGCTCTCCATGACCGGAGATGGAGACCCCAGCACTATGCTGTTAAATTTTCATATTGTTAGACCTGTAAAATGTTGACATCTTTCCAGTGTTATTTAGGTCTGAAGTTCATTTACAGGCAGCCGTGTAATGTGGTGATGCCTGACGGATCTTCGGGATGCCGAAAGTTGATTATCTCGTTTTAACAGATTCCCGTATCAGCAGTCGAGATGCCCGGTTCGGCTGATGTCTCTGGGCTCAATGTGCAGTTCGGAGCTCTGGATTTTGCCTCAGAACCAGTATTACAGGAGCAGATCCAGCCAGAAAATGGTCCCAACAGCAGCGTCCCAGAAGTGGCACCAGCACCACATGCTCAGAACCTGCACCTGAGACCCCCCCTCAGGTAGGTGTGCTGGTGATTTGTGGGTTTGGCTGATGTGCGGTGTAGTTTATTGTCTTCAATGCAAAGTACTTCATTATTGAAGAATCTGTCCAGACACTCTGTTTGAGAAAGGGGAAGGGATAATAATCATTTAATATATAATGATAAGCCAAAAACATTATGACGATCCCCATATGATGCAAATAATGTTAACTATCTCATTAAAATGTGTGTAAAGGTCTGGAGTGTATTAGATGGTAATTTAACATTCAGTAATCATACTCGGCAGGGGCACGTTTGTATATCGCTATGACAAGTCCTGTTGATCCAACACCCTGTCAGCGGTTCATGGTTTTTCCCTTCTCAGACCTTCTCAGTAGGTACTCACCACAGCCACCCGTGAGCACCCCACTAGCCTTGCTGTGTTGGAGATGCTCTCACCCAGTCATCTGTCCGTAATGATTTGGCTAGTTAATCTGATCTTTACCCCTGCCCATTTCTCCTGCATTTAACATGTTAACTATGAGTATCGAATGCTAACTTATTGTATAACATATCCCAGACCTTGAGCACCATTTTACGAGACAGTCAACACCATTCACTTCACGTGATGGTGGGTACATTGTTTTGGCTCATTGGTGTATATTGTTAGTATAATTAGGCAGGTTAGTATCAGGCAGATACAGATTCTTGCTGTGTGTGTAGTTCTGTCTGTCTGCTCTCAGTGAGACTTAGGGCTCCACCCTCCCCATCACGATCATTGGCCCCAGTTATCACCAGCCCCTTGTGTCTCTGTCTGATCTTCCCTCTCCCACCCTGGGAAGCTCTGGACCCGTGTACTCTCCCCCCTTCACCCCTGGTTTTGAGGGGAGCTTGCCCCCCGATTCCTGCCCGGCCTTCCCCCACAGTCAGGACAACGACCCCTCTGTTGTCTCGGTGAGTCCTGTGTGGAATGACTGAAATAAGGGGGTGAGTTTTGTCATCTGTACTGCCTTTTCAAAGGTACAAATGACTCAAGGGAAATAGTATGCAATGGGGAAAATCTTTTTTTTTTTTTTTTTTTTGTTTGATAGAATGGATGTCATGGTGCCAAGACGTCACCTGCAGCAGACTGTAAGTACACCATAAGAAAAATGCTTGTATGGCTGATGCTCTTAACTGGCCAAGTTCACTTGTGTATTTGCTAAATTGTGTCATATTTCAATTTCCTGGATTCTAGGGATTACATATGGTTTTGTGACTGCCGCAGATGCTTCAGTTGTTAAGACAATAACTCAAAAACTGTTTGATGGGTCTTCTTCAGACCTTGCAGAGGCATGAGTGATGAAGAACAAGTGATTCAATTTTTAGATCGATTGCCCCAACACTGAAGCAGCACCACATAGTAATAGCAAAACAAAGGCCAGTCTTGATATTTACTGTTAAGATAACTCGAAAAGCTCTTTTTCAATATATGCAGAGGCATTTTATGGGTGCCAAACTGAAACTGTTTAAATTTTGAGACAGATTGCCCCAAAACTGAATCAATGCCACTTAATGGCAGCAAAGGGAATGGTGAAAGCAGATGACATTAGATCTTGTAAATGTGATACGTGAAAAAGTATTTGATGGATCTTATTATTGCTTCAAAAGAAAAACTGCCCTTGGTTTCATTTTCCAACATATTGCCCCAAACAGGAAGCAGCGGTGCTGTGTAGTAGCAAAAAAAGGAAATGGCAGCTATAGAAGAAACTTGGTCTTATGAACACAGAATCTCAAAAAGTATTGTACAGATCTTGTTAAAACTTTGCAAGCACATTGTAGGGCAACAAATCAGTTGAAAAGTTTTGAGAGAAGAAAAAGGGGTAGTTTAAGATATTTGGTTCCATTATGAAATTAACTCAAATAATATATGACAGATTTTTTTAAAACGTTGCAGACATGTTGTAGGAATGAAGACCGGGATTTGATCAAATCAAAATAAATTGCATCAAAATTAAGCAGTGCCATTTAGTGATAGCAAAGAGAAGGCCAGCTCAGACACTTGATTTTGTTTGCATGATAACTCAAAAATTATTTGCAGATTTTTTTCACAGCGAACAAGGACTGGTCATGAAAAGACATTTCTTATCCTCTTTATGAAAATGTTTTGTATTCCATAGACATGATATTGAGCAAAAGCAAGTGATTTTGTTTTGGCACAACTCATGGCAACACCATCAACCTTTAATCATTATCTACAAACATGCAGCTAAGTAACAGAGCTTCATTTTAGCAGTGATTATTCTGACATACAACAATTGTAGAAAGTAAATTAAGCAAAACGATTCACGTCAAAGTGATGACAAAAACAGGTTAGGCTACTCTGAGAGGCTTAATAGCACACATCCATGGCTAACCCTGCATTATGGTATGAGAATGTCAAATCTGAATGCCTTCTTTTAAGATATTCACATTGCCGTTATGCTGTTACGATAAAGTTAAGTTCTGCTTTACAGTGCTGACAGATGACTGAATTTTCATTCATTCTTCCATGCAACAGATGCTTTCACTGTTTATTTGGACCTTCATTCTCTATGCATTGTCTTTCTTGTCTTTGTTTGCATTATTGTGTATGGTATTTATACTGCGTATGTTTCGCACTACAAGTACTGCATATGTGTATATTGATTATTATTATTAAGTGCAGTATTTAGATTACCATAATACCTCATTTCCACCACAGAATTAATTGAAGCTTTGTTTAAACTACTGCCAGGTATAGCAAAATAACACCAAGTTGGACTGGAACACAGTATTACAAAGATTTTAGCAAATGATGATCATAACCCCCCTTTCTAGTTGTTCCTGTAGTATCCACGTTGCCTTTTGATGTCTAATCTCCAAATGGCCCTGATTTAATAAACCCTGCATCCCCAGCTTCATGCTGCACATTCACTGTGGCACTGTTTGTAGTTGGTTGACCATTATGATTAACTGGCATCCTCTGTGTTTCCTCCCAGCTCTGCCCAGCACTACCACCCCCAAAGCGGACTGTCCCTCTCAGGCGCCGTCCAGCGGTACAGCTGCCCCATTGGCGCCCACAGACAGCAGCGTGCTGCCCGTCCGGATACCTGAAGCACTGGCTGACCACAGCAGGTGGGCAGGGACACAGCATACTTGCACTGTTCTGTACGGACTGTCTCAGATGGGCTTTCGTTAGTACTGAATGCCTTTTGAGTAAGAACTCCCATTTGTGATTTATTCTTCTGTGATTTTTCTTTCCTTTTCTGTGTGTGAGTAGATCTTTTATTTGACCCCTTATTTTTCAGTAGTGAAATGGATCATCTTTCTTTTCTTTAACATTTTCAATTGTCTGTAGTGGTTGCTGAACTTTGGAGCATGAACGGTATTTAACATGCCAGTGAGCAACACTGGCATTGGCAGATAAGCAGGACTGGTAGGTGACTGATGAACCACATTAACTTCTCCTCATCCTCCTCCTTTAGTGCCATGTTAAATGGAAGTTCTTCCAGCTGTGCCTCGTCTTCCTCTGTATCGGTGAGTGTTTTGTTACATGAAGGCCCTTAATGGTTCACATCAGTGTTCCATATGTACATATATGATACAGACTCTGAGATCTGGCACCTGACTGGTGCTGGAAATGGGATTTTGATGGTAAACGGATCAAAGCCTGTAAATGACAGAACAAATTTAAGGTCTATTTTGAGTGTTCTTCAGTATATGTACTGAGACACAGTACTTCCTATTGCAAATTCACATTTTTCCTTGTCATTGAGATTTAGTGATGGGAAACTGTGAGAAAAGAGCTGGAGAGTGGTGAAACACAACCATTATTTTGTTGTAGTTAATTTAATAATATTAAATTATTTAAAAAGTAAATTATTTTAGTAGAAACACACAATAGGTGTGTATGTTTTAAATGTGCTACTGTGTTGTTGTTCACGTAGTACTTGTGCGTGAATGTTTGAGATGTTACTCTTTGAACCTCAAAATGTGTCATAGCTCCTCTCTCCTGTCCTGCCCCCTTAGAACTGCAGTGTGGACACCCCAAGCTGCCTGCCCCCCCTGTCAGGGTCAGACCCTGGGGCTGTCAGTGGTTGGGCCATGGGCTCAGGTGGCCTCGGCCTGATTGGAAACAGGGCAGCGGTTCCTTCAGTGTGTCGCACGGCACCACTGCCACCATCATCAAGTAAGACAGCGACTGCAAGAATGACTTGCATGCCAAAAGCAAATCAATTTCAAGGGAAAATGCAGAACGGTTTTGTGTTGTGTTTGTGTGTATATACTTGTGGATACTTTCCTTCATTTGAGTCTTGGTGCTCGGTTGATGGAGAAGTCTTGACAGGGACTGGTTTGAAGCTACCAGCTGCTAAGTGCAGGGGAAACTATCTGCAGTACATTTTGTTGCACATTAAACATGAAGGAGCAGCATGACGTCTGTGCATTTCCCCTTTAAATGAGCACTGCAGTAGATATTTTGCTGGTGTAATCAGTGGAGCTTCTATTTCTCCCACAGATAAAGCCCCCCCAAACCTCACGCAGGGGGTGCCGCCACTGCTCCCCAGTCAATACATCGTAGGCCCGGGGGGGCTTCTTCCTGCATACCCGGTAAGGGGTCAACATGCCATGATGGTTTGTCAGTATCAATACCAGTGAAATGCCATGCAGAAATAGTCGGTACTGCAGAAAAATGGATACCATCATGGTACCACATCGACTTGGTACCGAAGTATTGGTTCTTGTGACATCCCTAATACTTAGGTTTGTGCTGTGTAGTGCCTTTACGTAACTCTGTGATAGTGACGTTCAATCTATGTTCCTCATGTCCCTAAGCAGATCTATGGCTATGAAGACCTCCATGTACTACAGTCCCGACTCCCCATGGTAAGGAAACCCACCATGCAGCCGGATGTTCTCTGTGTGCCATTTTGTGGGGCCACTTAAGCAATCCATGCTTTACCTGCTAGCTGTAGTAACTTGCTTAGGGTGAGCTTGTGTGTTTAAGTTGTTGAGTTTTGTTGCTGACTTAGTGATGGACAGGGATTGGTAAGCAATATGTGATTTTAAGTGAAAGTAACATGCCCATCTCTTCAGGATTACTATGGGATGGCTTTTCCAAACCCTGCTGTGCCGCTTGCGAGCAGAGAAGGAAATCTACCCAATAGCTCTTGTTCAGGTAATACCACCTGAAAACACTTGCTTGATTTTCTCCATTTGTGAAGGGACTTGTGCACTTCCTGTCTGCCATTATGCTTTTCCTTCTTCACTGTGACAGGCGAAGTAACAAAGATTGGGAGGGCCGACTCGCCAGCCCCGGCCTCCACCATGTCGACACCCCTCCCTCCCCAGCCGGCACCCCCTCCCCAGAACCAGCCGCCTCCCCAGAGCCATCAGCAGCCTCACCACAGCTCCCAGCAGACCTTTCTCAACCCAACCCTACCCCCTGGTTACAGCTACCCCGGCCTACCCTACTACCCCAGTATGGCAGGGGTCCCCGGCACCTTCCAATACGGCCCCACCGTGTTTGCGCCTCCCACCTCGGCCAAGCAGCAGGGAGTGGGGCTCGGGGGGGGCTCCGGGCCTTTGCAGCAGCATTCGTATGGCTCAGGTGAGCACACCCCCCTATCACCACCTATAAGTTCTCTCTTTTTCGTAAAACAGGTATCATGACTGAAAATACAGACTGATTCCACAAATGACCTAGCAAAAACACTATTGGGAGCTTAACTTTTTTTTAAGGGCTGACATTTGGAGAAATCCTCCTGCTGGATGATACAAAGCTTGTTATTCTGTGATGGGCCCAGTCAGTTTTAAGGTTTACTTTCAGCTACACTGATAACAGTGTTTGCATACAGGATGGCTTACATTGCATTATATATATTGTACTGTTAAATGTGCAAAATGTGAATATTTATGTCTAATCATTTTTATCATGGTTCTAATCAGTCTGATTTTCCATGTTTTGGGTGGGGGGTGATGTTAAAAATGAACTTTTTGCTGTAATGCTTCTCCCCACCCCCCCACCCCCAAGGGTTTGACAATCTGACGCAGGGCCCCCCAGGCATGGGGGAGTACAATAAAGGATACAATGGTCTCTCCCAGGCACAGGCAAAAAGTTCTGCTGCAGGTTCAGGAAAAGGTAAGACATGTTCACATTCATGCTATAGCTTCCTGACCCAGTGAAGACTACGAGTGGGAAATCTGTCTCTGACCTCACTGCACTGAGAACACAGAAGAGGACAGCAAGTTAGAACACTGCAGATTCTGCTTCCTCGGATGAGGGAAATGCCGCTTTTGCACCTTCTTCCTTTTCTCTGTTGCAGTCGTCTCTGTGACATCCAGCTCTGGTGCAGCAGACAGTAGTGCTTCAGTTTATAAGACCCAGGTGAGAGCTTCGGCAATCCAGCCATGGCATAGCGTTGATCGTCTTCTTATGTAGATCCTGACACCATCGTTTTTGAAACAGGCCTTTGATAAGCAGAGTTTGCACACTGGGACAACGCCACCGTTCAATCTGCCACCGGCACTGGGCAGTTCTGGGCCCCTGAATCCAGGGGGAGGCCCGGGTTATGCTCCAGCCCCTTTCCTCCACATCCTTCCAGCGCACCAGCAACCCCAGGGCCACCTGGTGCACCATTCTCTGCCACAGGACAGCCAGGTGGGCTTCCGAGCCTTTGCTTTGTGTCTTTTGGCACACCTCATGGCAAGATCACCAATTTTATGTACAAAATCTGCTAGTCACATGGTGCCCCCCAACCCCCAATGTTCAGCTATGAAGGTGGAACCCACACTTACTGACAGAACCTAAATTCCAATGTTTCAGGTTCTTAGTATTTAAAATGCTAGGGAATTCTTGTTATGCTAATAATAGGGTTTTCTTTTATTCCTTTATAAACAGGGCAGTCAACGTACCCAGTCCAGCATATCACAGGCCACCAAGACTACCTATGGAAGCTCCCCTTACTGGGGCAACTGAGACATTGCAAGGGTAGGAACATAGCTACTGCCACCATTTTACCTCCAACCAGAGCGGCCAAGTATGAATGACCATTTTTTCTTGCTTCACAAATTACCACACTTCTTCCATTGGTTTTAAAATATACATTTATGTACCGCAAATAGGAGATGAAATGTGGTTCCTGTATTTTGTGCTGAAGGGTATTTTTATGAAGAACCAGCCCATGACAGGCATTGTGACTGGAAGGACAGACTGATTACACAACTAATCCAGCAGAAACACAACTGGGAGCTTCACTTTTTTCTAAGGACTGAAGTTAAGAGAAATATTGCTGGTGGATGACACACATCCTCTGTCATTGTTGCTCACCAATAAAAGCTGAGCTGTTCCTTGTCCCTAATTTTACAATTATTCAATGGCAATGTGCTAGGAACCACAAAATGCGTTTTCAGCTCTCACATCATGAACCCACTTAACCCAGCTTGAAAGTTTAACTGTGATATTTACAGCGTATTGGGACCTGGAGTGATCCTCATCCTTAGCTGTCATATGAAAGTTGATCCATGGTTCAACCCCATGGGGACACCTTCACCTGTCCAGTCTTGCCCTCTGTAACAGGTGAATGGAAGCCTCAGTACCACAACACAGAATTAGCATTTGAGGTTTCAGAGGTTTAAGGGCCTTACTCAAGGATCTAGTAGTGGAGATTACCAGCACAGGATCAGAACCAACAACCTTCTGATCTAACCCAGTAGACTACACACTGCCCCAGCCCAGTTCTTTAAGGGATCTTTTGGTGAAAGATTCAGCTACCTAGGCATTTTGCATTCTATACCTAGAACTGCTGTGTGTGT
>JAODKE010000125.1:26492496-26522150 GCA_026779605.1 Mormyrus hasselquistii
CATCTCTTTCCCTTGACGAGGTCTGATAAAATGGTTATAGGAGAGGATTGCTGAGAATATAATTTTCCATCAGGCCTTGTAACTATGACAAATCTGAGAGATTTTAAATGAGAGACATATGGACATTATAATTGAAAAGATAACATAAATTTAATTTAACGAGTAATGACACTTTACGGCAATGCCTTTTTTCTCTACAGTTGATCTGAGTGATGTGATGTTGATTCTAGCCCTAGTCTGTTTTCGGTCTTGGTCTTGGTCTTAATACCCTCCAATCTCTGCAATGTCTTGGTCTCGGTTTAGACGGTCTTGACTACATTACTATCAAAATGCAAAATTAAATGGCAAGTGCCTTGCATATAATTCTAAACTATTTTTTCCCCGTGTTCTCAGATGCAATGTTTAAGTTCTGCAGTGGTAATTTCACTGCGTCTGGGCCAGAAGCCACAGCTGGAATCTTTGCAACCTATCCTGCGCCATACATCTCCATCCATGTGGGCTTCTTAGATCAGGTACGTGCAGCTGTGCCTGTATGCCATGATCATATGACACAATGACAGTCTCGCAGTGTGATTCATGGGACTGAATACATCTTGGCTGTAGGGCCGACACATCCTCAAAATATTGCTTCAGTGGTAGCTGAAGGAGGAAGTAGACGGCACCTGTCACAGTTACTGTATAGCACTATTCATAAGATGGTTATTCTGGCTTTACCTCAGGTGCTGGGCACAGCCATGCTATTGCTGTGCCTCATGGCCCTATCTGACCAGCAGAATTCCCCCCCGGCTCCCGGCACCGAGCCCCTGCTTGTGGGGCTTTTAGTGCTACTCATTGGTATTTCCATGGGTAGCAACAGTGGCTATGCTATTAACCCATCGCGGGACCTGGCGCCCCGTGTTTTTACGGCCATGACTGCCTGGGGACAGCAAGTATTCAGGTATACAGCTTTAACTTACACCATACATGTAACTGGGTCTGCCATTTGACTTATGTTGTTTGATGCCATGTGACTTTCAGTCTCTTATCAGTCTTGCTCATCTGTGACTGCATGTATCTGTTTTAGCTTTGTGCTATTTCTTTGCTGCCTTGCGATGTGGTGCTGTGCTTCTGTTTATCTCTGACCTCCCACCTCTCTCTCTCTCTCTCTCTCTCTCTCTCTCTCTCTCTTCACAGAGCTGGAAATGGCTGGTGGTGGGTGCCAGTGGTAGCCCCTCTGGTGGGCGGGCTTTTGGGAGGCGTGGTCTACAAGCTTTTTGTGGAGCTGTATCACCCACGGGAAACACCTAGATGTACAGAAAGTGGTGTAGAGTTCCTGGATAGCAGGCATCACCCAGGGGAGGCTATACATATGGACAATGGTGTAGAGATGCTGTGATCCTGGGGCAAGTATACCTAGGATCAGGAGAGCATGGAATGGGTATGGAGCAGAGGCAGTAAAGTAACATGTGTGTGTTTATAGATGACGCCATCTGTAATTCCAACTGGGACCATTAGTGCCAAACAGCCTGCATTGGTATTTATGATGCTTTTGGCTTTGCCTCCCGCCGAGACTCAGAAAAAAACAGGGTTTGTGCATCTGTAAACACTATTGCCATATGCTGCCCAGAGGCGCAGAAATGAGTTTCAGCCACATGAACAAGATGTGCTTCCTGATTTAGGAACACAGTCAGAAGCTGTTTTCTCTTAAGGTAACCTAACAACACATCTGCAAAAGTGCAAGAGCAGGAAAAATGGAGGGCAGGGTGACCGGAGAAAAGCACATGGCTGTAGAGAGAGAGTCAATGGCCTTAGCTTCTATGAGGTTCAAATGAGGTCTAAGTATTTATAGACTCAACACAACTACATTACCCTGAGAAGAATAAGTGGTCAGAAGATGAATATACTCGGACTGTCACATTAAGCACTCGAGAAGCTTCTGAAGATGGGCACCCCTCCAAACTGAGTCCTACAAACAGCGATAAACCTGGTCCTACACATTAGGGACAGTTGACGTTTGCTATGTTCTTCAGGTGAAGGTGTTGCTTACTTGTGGCTCAGAAACCAATTTCAGCATTATCAAATAGTGTGACAAATGCCCTTTTATCCAAAAACATGACTGTGTGCCCTCTGCTGGGGTCAAACTATCTGACTTTAATCTGAAGTTAACACTGATTTAAGAGACATGAAACAAAGACTCAAAAGCTTTAGATAGAATAAAAAGCATGAAAATGGTCAGTTTTTCTTATTTAGAGGCATAAACAAACTTTATTATTATTATAGTCATTATTATTAATTCATTAAGCAAATTCATTAAGGTACTGTGCAATGAGGGACGGCGTCTCACTGAGACTGACATGCATGCAATAATATTTACTCTGCACACGTTGATCTGAGGACTGGAGGAACTTGTGGAATCATCAACCTGCATAGCAGCATTGTCCCTTGGGACAGCTCACCGCTTGCTGCTGCCATATTTCCCCAAACCCTTTTGGGCTGTACTGCTAGATGTGCTGGTGCCCCCAGTGTGAGTGGGGGTCTTCTTCTTTAGCAGAGGCTGCTTTGCTTTTTCCTGGAAGACTTTGCTGGGTTCCAGATTGTTTATGATGTGCTCTGCAGGCATCTCGCTCTGAGCATCGCCCTGCCAGATGAGTGGCTGGTACAGACAGGTCCACTGCTGGAGATTAACAGATATACTGTTACTATATTGTTACGCAACTGCGCGAATTGCTTCATTGCTTCAGTGTTAAGAGTGCAGAATATTTTAGCTTACTTCAGTCATAGCTCCTCATTACAGTGGATATAAAAAGTGCACACATCCCTAATAAGCTCCACATTTGTGTTATGTAAAAAAATGAGATCACAATAAATTATTTCAAAACCTTTCCCACCTTTAATGTGACCTAGAACCTGTACAATTCAATTGAAAAATAAACAAAGCTGTTAGAAGAAAAATTTAAAAACAGTACAATGAGCTGGTTGCATAAGTGTACACAACCTTAAACTAATACTTTTTTGAAGCCCCTTTTGTTTTAATTACAGCATTCAATCTTTTTGGGATCTGCTATCAAATAAACTGATGCCCCATTTGCAGTACATGTCAGAATGACATCAAATCACATTGCTGTCTTCATCTTTGGGGTGGTTCCTATTTTAGTGGAACCCTTACTCACTGATGCTCAGAATTTAAGGCTGTATCGATCCCTCCAAACTCTGATTAGCCTCAAATAAAGTTCAGCTGTCCTAGTAGGATTTTACTCAGTTGCATCCTATAGCAAAAGTCATGGTTTGCAGAGAGCTTACAAAGTATCAAAGGTATCAGTCAGGGGGAATGGTAAAAAAAAAATTCCTTGACGTTACACACACCATGGAACACAGTGAAGAACAGGATGTCCCCCCAAAATTGATGACTAGATGAAAACTGGTGAGGGAGGCTGCCAAGAGCCCTGTAGCAGCACAGAAGGGGTTGCATAAATTTCTGGCAAGTCCTGGGTGTAGTCCTAATAACCCATATTCTCCATACGCCTGGACTATGGGGTAGGGTCACACGACGGGGAAGCCTTCTCTTACCAAGACAAACATCTGGGCCTGGCTACATTTAGCAAAAAAATAAATCAAGTCTTCCAAAAGCATGTGGGAAAATGTGTTATGGTCTGAGAAAATCATCCATCCATCCAACTCCTGAAACCAAATGTCCTATTCAGGGTTATATGGGGGGTCTGATGCCTGTCCCAGAGACTATGGGCAACCCAGGACAGGGTGCCAACCCCCTCAATGAAACCAAGGTTGAACCTTTTGGCGACAATTCCTAAAGGTAGGTTTGGTTTAAAAAAAAAAACAAAAAACTGCACATCACCAAAAGAACACCATAGCCATGGTGATGCATGGTGGTGGTGGCAGGATCACGCTTTGGGGGTGTTTTTCTTCAGCTGGCACTGGGGCTTTAGTCAAAGCGGAGGAGATCGTGAACAGTTCCAAGTCCAAATACCAGTCAAACAGGTATCTGTTAGAAAGCTGAATGAGTACAACAATGACCCCAAGCAAAGGCTTAACCAGAAGAAAATGTTTTGGAGTGGCTCAGTGAGACGAAGGTCCAGTCGAGAATCTGTGGAGTGACTTGAAGGGGGTTGTGCACAAGAGAAACCCTCACAATCTGACAGATTTGACAGAAGTCAAGATGTGGCTCGTTGTTAAATTCCCACCCAGAAAAATTAAATGCTGTAATTAAATCAAATGCCGCTTCGGCAAACTGTTGTTTTAAGGGTGTCCGCACTTATGCAACAAGCTTATTTTACGTTAACTTTTTAATATTTTTCCAACAGATTTGTTTGTTTTTCAATGGAACTGTACAGGTTACAGGTTTTTATTTTTAATTAATTATTTTTTTCACATCACAAAAACCTGCCATTTTAACAGGGGTGTGTACATTTCTATACCCACAGTATCTGCTTACATGAATTGGCATCTATGACTGTTTCATTTCATTCATATTGCTTAAGTCATACTGCTAAAAGTGAAGGAAAATTACCATAGGTAAAAAAGTTGGTCTTTACTCTGATTTTCCATTGCTTTTGAAGTTTAAATAAAGCTGTGCTTTTGACTGATATGGCTGAACTGATGTGTCAACCATAAAGCCGATATTTCAGTGAAGAACACTAATCATAATAAACACTGTTACAGCTATTGGGAAGTGAATATGGAGGATAATATGTGAATTAAATTACTTCTAAGTACTTTTACTATATATTCTTTTGTTTTATAAGTGCATGTCAGGATCACATCAAATTACATTGTGTTTCTCATCTTTGCGGTGGTTCCTGTTTTAGTGGAACAGGTACTCATGGATGCTTAGACTTCATGGCTTATCGGTCCCTCCAAACAGAAATCTCAGTGAGAGGCATCGCTTACCTTCGCCTGTGGGCTTGGTCCATATGGTGTGAAGCTGTACTGCCACTCCGGCAAGCCTAAGTGGCCGATCATAAGTCGATAATAGGCCATAAAGGAGGATGTCAGGTAATACCAGTACAATGCTCGGTCCAGGAACCACACCTCACAATGGTTAGCCAGCATACCTGGGAAAATCCACAGCACTGATTCCATACTATAAGTTTACTTATTTCACTTTAGCAGGCAGCCACTGGGGACTGGATGGACAGAAAATTAGATGCTTATCCACTGCTTGATCATTTCTGGTGACCTTCACAAAAACACAGGCTAGTATTTGTAAGATGCTTTATTCAATCTTATTTTTATATTCTTTTTATTCTACTGACTGGCACACAGAAAAGGAGCTGGTTACCTGGGGTGCAATTCTGGTAGACCAAGCAGACCTTTCCGTTGCCGTTGCAAGGGTCCAGTTCGAAAATGCGGGTGCTGGAGTCAAAGCGTGGGAGACTGGGTTTGTCCTCTGGCCCTGAGAGGCGTGGAACAAACATGTGACCATTTAATATGCCTGGCAAAATGAACACGAGATGTAAAAATGAAAAATGGACATTAACGCCTGAAAGGGAAGGATATGTCTTGCTTGCTGGACTTGTAAGTAGTAACACAATTTACTTGTGTAAATGGGGGGGGGGAGGGGGGGTTGTATAACAAAAAAGGGAAAAAAATTATAATTTATTTATATATAATTTATAATCACCATCAAATGTGCAATATTTACAAAATATACTGCTTGCCCTTTCTTTAGAACAGTAGTTTTATGATTTACATGTGTTGTAGTGTTAATTGTGAAATAATCAGCAGCTTAGGGGGGAGAGGGGGTTATCGTGGTGCCAATCTTCCAGAACCGCGATACAAGATTGTGAGTGTTTGTAACGTGGTTTCGGTCTAGGTTCCAGAACCGTTACACCACTAATTGCCCTACATCAGTGTTCCCCAGTCTAATCCCCGGGAACCCAAGACAGTCCATATTTTTGCTCCCAGCCAATCTAAAACACTGACTACCTGGTATGGGTGTGTTGGGAGTTTGGAGGGAGCAAAAGCATGGACTGTCTGGGGTCCCTGAGGACTGGATTGGGAAACACTACTCTATATGTTTCTGGATGCTGGTGTAACTATATGACCAAATACAGTTGTTTTTGCTCTAATGGTAATATACCACTCCAACATTTATATTTCTCAGACTGGGTGTTGTAGAGTCTTGATCCACAGTCATATAGAACACCCATAAACTGTTAAGTTGCAACGCAAACAAACTCAAATATCTAAATATAATCCACATATATCTTGAACTGAGTCTGTCCAACACTGAACATGGTGTCTGAGGAATATTTTGGCAATGTTTTGTACAAGTCAAGCAAATCAAAAATAAAATGATTTCCCTCAAATATTGACTACTCACCCGCTGTTTCCTCTTCGCTGTCAAGATCAGCTAATGTGGGAGCACTAGGGAGGGAAAACACTGTAGACTGGCAGAGTGGGCACAGTTTAGCCACACTATTGATCACCATGGAGCCCAGAGTCACTGGTTCATCTGCAAAAAGTCAGACAGACTAACATGAAACAAAACCTTAAGTTCACCAACAAGCATTTTTATGTCTGCAATAATATACTGTATGAGAGTGACAGAAAATGTATCCTATATTAATTTTAGAAAAGAGGGATCTGGGAAGGAAGGGAAAGAAGAAAGGATATTTATTTATTTAGTTATTTACTTACTTTTACTTACTTAATTACTTCTTACACACTTACTTTCCAGTTTGCAACTCCAGGACAGTGTGAAGCCATCTATAGTAAGATAAAAGTCTCTAAGGTCTTCAGGAAGAACACAGCAATTTTTCTGAAGTATAAAGTAAAAGACATGAGAGAATAGCAACACATTCACAGATGCCAAGATCCCAGGCTCCAAAATGCAGACTTGGGGGTACCAACCTGTTCCCAGGAGAGAAGGCAGCGTCTTTCAGCAGGCGCCCTCTCCACAAAGCGCACATCCAACACCCCGGGAAGACTTTCTGTTTTTTTTCAGCCGGAGATTAATTGTCGTTAACCAAATATTTTTTTCAGCAAAAAACAGCAAAAGAATACACTGGGGTTATTAGTTCACACGTTTCTTAGTCTAAATTCATATTCCGCCACGGATTAAACTTTTAACCAATTATTTAATTACCCCAATTATCATGTAATTTAAATATGCATATAAGAAAAATAACAGTGTATCATTTAGTTATATATTCTAAATGAATCGGTTCAGCTACTACATTATACCGTTCACAAAATTCCTAGCAAATAGCTAATGTTTACAAATTAGGAACATAGTCTAACACAAAAATTATACCTAATGTATATTTATGGTACTGTCTATCTATTAAATGGTAACAGAAATAGGAAAGCCGCTAGATTGTTAATTTCTACAATCAATGACTTACCAAGGACTCGTGTAATACCGAGTGTCAGTCTTTCAGCAAACCCTTTAAACCCTCGTATATCAGTATTTTCCTCCATAATTATATGGAATTCATTGAACCATTTGACTATCTTTTGATTATTATGTAACACTTATCTAGACATAGCAACCAGGATACATAAAGATGACGAGTGCAGGGAAGTGTAGTTTATACATGATCGAAAACTACACTTCCCGAATATTCTAGTTGCGAGAGGACAATTCTAGCCAATCAGATCCTGAAGTATTTTCCGTTAACGAATCAAATCTTGTAAGATAGGCGGTGCTAAATGTTCCGCATACCGCTTGGCTCGATGGGAGTGGCGGTTGTTTCAATATGGCGGATGTAACCGGTTGGAATCGTAACGGTGGGTTTTTCTGGATTAGGGATAGTATCCTTTTCAGTTGTAGACTGTGATAAATAATTCTAATAGCCAATAGTGCTGTTACGAATTTGTTATGTATTAGCAATGACAGGACCTGGCTGTATAACATATCTACTCAATAAGTGATTAGCTTGCTATCAAGTCAACTGTAATGGATGAGACGTTGCAAGCTCTGACAATTTGCATAGGTTTATGAAACTTTATAAAACTTTGCGTTTTATGTAGAATGACATCCTGACACGGCTTACTGGCTTATCAATAAATGCCGTGAATTTATCTCTCTATTGTATGATTTATTTTGTTTTTGCTATTTATGGTATATTTCTTTATTGATAGGTAGTCATATAGGCAGAAAAAAATCTTAAAATAATAATCTTAAAAGAATATATTTCCTTTTGTGTAACGAAGAGAATACTAATCGGTTTAACTTTGTAGAATTTCGACCCCTATTGTGATGCTTTTATGTGTCCAAACGTGACACCTGACATGTCCTTAAGAAGGAAATTCATAGCGTCAGAGGAAGATCAGCCCATGGTATTCGTACCTGGTGAGTGATGAGTAAAACGGTAAAACATTGAAATGTTTACATGTTATATTTTCATCGTCTGTGTAAAGCCCTAATATTCAAAACAATTCTTGAATATTTTTAGCCACAAGGGGGCAGTCACGTAATTTGAGTGTGTCTGCCAAATGAAACAGGCAAAAGTTTTGTCACACTTCACCAACCACTTTTTCTTTTTTTTTTTTTAAACCCAGAAACACTTTATGTTTTTATTTTTACTTCTCTTTTGTTTTCCTTGACCTGCTACTATGATGTATGCATGTATCATAGGTGTGAGCAGGGAAAGGATTATGGGAATGAAGGAGGGAGCAGGGTGTGGTCTTGACAGAAAGGGGAAGATGAAACCAAACAAAGTGGACGGAAATGCAGTCGCTGGCAGCAGTGTAAAAAGGAAGCTCTGTGTGGCCCCTGGACAGAAGACTAAGGGCTGCCCTGTCTATGCTACTGCCTCTGCGATGCCTGCGGTCAGGTCTCCAGCTGGCAGCCGTCTTCTACCCCCTGCTGTGCCCAGCACGGAGCTGGTAAGTGTAATCTTCACTGGTGTCTGTGCTGGATCAGTGCACAGTGTAGTGCTGACAATGTGTTTATTGATTACACTTATTATTGCTTTGATTTATGTATTTGAAGTGTTTTTTTTTTTTTTGCATTGCCTACAATTTCAAGTTTTTTGCAGGGTTGTCACTATAATGTGTCTTGTCATTCCTCTTGTGATAATGTTTTCTGTAATTCTGATAGATGTGTGGTACTTGCTTCTGTTTTCTATATTACAGCTCCAAATGAGAATTCCACCATTCAAAAATAACTGGTCTTAATGTGACTTTATTATTAATAATAAACGTAAGATCACTATTCAGTGGGCTGTTTTCAAAGGGTGACAGGCTTTTTTTTTTTTTAAAATATCTGGCCTTTTTTTGCAGACTGATGCAGACCAAGCCAAGAGCCGTGCCTGTCTCAAGGACCTCTGCCCTGAAGACAAACGCCGCATTGCCAACCTCATCCAGGAGCTGGCAAGGTGACGATTCAGTCTCAGAGGGCTACAGTGAGATATAACTGTGTACCGGGCTTGGATGTTCTTGCATATGGCCCTTGTCTACACATGTTAAGCATGTTTCAGGGGATGTTGTATGTTTAAAGCATGTGGATGGGTATCCTCTCCGCAGGGTGACTGAGGAGAAGGACGAGACAATGCAGAGGCTTCACGATGAACAAGAATCTTTTGAGATGAAAATCCAACATCTTGAGGAACAGAACCAACTCATTGTCCAGGAACGCCAAAGTATCCTTCTCTGTCATACAGGGTAACCATGCTGCAGTCATGTTAACTGCAGGGCCTAACGCTGGTCTTCTGCCTGCTTATAAAACACTGATTTGTGCTCGTGCCATATTTTTAGAGTAATTGAATTGTTTCGTGTGCAAGTTACAATTGTGGGAAAACTGAAAATGACATCAAAAATTCACAAAAGCTAGAATATTGGTACCTAGGTTGATATTACTGCACTTGTCACAATGGTACCAGTATCCATCATAGGCATACTTTAACAGTTAAATATATATTCCATTGCTGAATGTTTCTCATAGTGGTACATGTATTCATCACGCTGTTCGCAGCGACGGCTGGGTGAAATTAATGACTGGAAACTTATGGAATAATGTGATGTGTATTGTGCACGCCTCTTGTACAGATGTTATGGAAGTACATTCATAACTGTAACATATCTAGGAGAGGGCCGGCCAGAATGGAAACACCTAAAAATATATTCGCAAGGACTTAATAAGGAGCTTGACTTCCCTTTGCATTCAGAACAGCTTCAGTCCTTGAAATCTTGATATGCATGTAGTGGGATATTGGAACATTCTTCAAAAATAAAATCCTGCAGTTCTATGAGGGATTAAGGAGGTGGGTATATGCTCTGTTCTCCGTGCTTTAGAACATGCAGTGAAGGTTCAGAGGTGTTTTGGTCTGGTGAATGGAAGGATCATGGTTACTTCCTGGTTTCCATGAAACTAGTTTTCAGTTTTTAGCAGCATATGGAATTTGGAAGGTTCCTGATGGAACAGTGACCCTGTCCCACATGAAGGCCTTGTTCATTGGCTGTTATATGGTCATGCAGAGCAATCATCAGACTAAAAAGATGACACCCCTACAAGTTTGCTTTCTCCAAACCTTGATATGTCTGGGTGTATGTGAAAGATGACTCTTCAAATCATATTACTGTTTCCCTATTGCTCATGACTTTTGTGCATTGGTTTCAGTTCAAGTTGTTTCCGTATGGTGTCTGAGGAAAAAATTCTAGCTTTGTGAAGCTCTCAATCATTGACTTTTACTGACTATGGGTCACAGGTTCATTAGCATTGCATATGGACTGAAAACGAGGTCTGGAACCTGTATAAGGAAGCATATATATCAGGTTTGTGTGTTTCCATTACTGAGGCCAATGCGATATGCCTCTCGATGCATCACCAATGATCTGATACATTAAAGATACATATGAAGCAGCTACTAATGCGATATATATCATTCACCCCTATTGTGATGCAGTGCAATTCGACACGATGCGATGCAGAAGAATATGATGCTGTGCAACTTAATATGGTACAGATACAGAAACAGATTAAAGAAAGGGAATCAACCTTAATATAAAATTATTGGTCATAAAATAGTGATCACATTTATATAATGATTATACTTGTATATTTATAATTATATATCACGAATAATATATTAATAAATGAGATTTTACAAATGCAAACGTGTTAGAAACAATGCATCCTGAATCCTCCCCACATTGTATCCAATTGGGACAATCACATCGTTAGCTTTTATGCCGGTGCACCAATTCTTACCTTCCTGAAAATATGTGTATTAAATAAATATCTGGTTTCTTGCTTGGGGGAAGGCAAAATGTGTTTTAAAGAAAAAGCTGATGCTTGTCCCAAGTATCTTCCATTCCTCATGACACTAGGGGGCAGTGTTTTTCTTTCTTTTTTTTCCCTCTTAAGAATGCCCAGGAACACAAAGCTGACCTGTGGAGACTAGATGCCTTGAGGGAATGGTATTTGGCTATTTTTTTAAGTAAATTGGCCATAGGTTCTGGATTCAGGAAGATTTTACTGAATTCAATGCCTCGATCTCTTGGCCGGTTTGTTTAGCGTTAAGGTTTACCTGAAAGCTGAATGGTTTTATACCAACGCTTTATACCCAGAATTATGAAGGATAAAGTATATTTTAAAGTCCTTGGTTCTTTATGTCTGTTTGTGTGGTTGGTTTTAAATTGACAGTGTAATGTGAAGTACGCCCTATTCTTCCAAAACAGTTACCAAATTTTTCAAAGACTTTGAAAATTTTATTAATAAGCATATACTGGGAATTGACTGATATTCCATATATCAGTCAGTTCCCAATATATGTAGTTTATAATTGTAGTTTTAAAAAAAATCTCAGCTTTCCAAAAGCATTCCGCTGTTTCTGCTGATATCCGACTAATTTTTTGTGGAATCATTTTGAGGACTTTGGTTTGGCTGTCATCATTTGGCTGTCCATTTACTGAAACTTTGAGAAGAAATTGCAGCCAGATAATTTCACAATTGGCATCAAAGCTCAAATTATGAATTCTCAACTCAAATGCACTTAAGTTCTGAACTTGGCATTTATGTGAAACTTTTAAAATCTATTGCATTTGATAAATCATATGAAAGGACCCTTTGGAGATGACGATGATGAAAGCTGTGTCGTCTTTAAAGTACAGAAAGTCATAACACACCTTTTGAGATGAGGATTGAGTATAGTTTTCAAAGATTATGAGGACACCAAAGGAAAACAACTTTAAAGATTCCTGTAAAGAAGGCCTATAATTTCTTAACAATAAGTTCCATATTATTTACAGAGATTGGGGTTATCTGGGGGATGAATCTATCAGTCTATAAAATCACTATTTTTGTTCTGCATCAAGCAATAGTGTGAATTTACACGCAGAATTAAATTTGGGTTATCTGTCCTGCACTTGGCATTCCAGGACAAACTTCGGAGCTGTTCTATTGCAGTGTGCTGAGAGTTATTGCGACGTTATTGCATCGTTAAAGCTTTGCATTGCAGCTTCTAGTTTACAGATGCTAATATAAAACAGTGAAATAGCAGAATGGTTAATAATACATCAAGAAGCATTTAACATCTACAACACAAGTCTGACTATTCACTCGATAGATGCGAGGCCTAGTCTAGTCTAGATTAAATAATTTGGTTCCACTTATTTCATTTTCATTGTTTTGTAAAATTATTGTAAATGTATTTCTTGAAGGTTGTCCATAATTTATTAGTCATTGATCCTAAAGCTTATCCTTTTCATTGAAGAACATTCAAGCTGTGGTGTTCATCCCTGCATCATCTTATCACATGCCACTTCACACCAGTGGCTGTATTCAGCCTGCACCCCTATTTCAAGCTCCATATGATTTTTCATAGCTTTGTCCAAGCAGCATTAAAATTTTTTTTTTGTGTGTTTTTATTCCTCCATGGATTAGATTTCATTACTTCTGGGTCTACTGGCAGAGAATTGAATCACGTTGACAATTCCTGTCATGGAATTGTGAGTGCAAGTTCTGATTTTTGGTATTTTTGGATGGAGAGG
This sequence comes from Mormyrus hasselquistii, assembly GCA_026779605.1. Taxonomy (NCBI): domain Eukaryota; kingdom Metazoa; phylum Chordata; class Actinopteri; order Osteoglossiformes; family Mormyridae; genus Mormyrus; species Mormyrus hasselquistii. The sequence goes on from JAODKE010000125.1 coordinate 26,505,430, forward strand.
AAGGTATCTCTTGCTTCCTCCTGATGTAAGGTTCCTGTAACCCTCTGACTGGCCCGCTTTCAGGGAAATGCCAGTTGGTTTGGTGCTCTGGAAGAATGTTATCAGTTATAGTCCAGTTGTTCCAGATCACAATGTTATGTGAATCTTTACATTAATGTTTTCATTTATATTTGTGCTTGATGTGTCTGAATTGACTTGACTGCATTAATATATCCAGTGTATTTTATGCAAGCTAGGGTTTTGGTTTACAGTATTGGTCAAGATCTTTTATTGGATACATTCAGGTTAATTAGACATCATGGATTTGCAAGTGTTGTCTGTGGGGACAGATTCTGTGCCCAATCTTTTTGAATTGGCTGATTCTTTGCGCTTCTGGAAGATCCTTATCTGCTGCTTCCTGATTGTCTGGGTCAAGTGAGTGTCAGGAACAATCTGCAAAGTGTTTTTCCCCCAGAGGAACGTCACTGTGTCCTCCTCCTGAAAGGTCATATGCTGTAATGCATTTGTCTTGTAAGAACGAACTTCAGGATGTTAGTTGTCTTTTGGGGAGTTTCTCTAAGTAAACTGGAAGGAGTCAAAGAGGCTGATGTCATGAACAGCACTAACGCCTTCAGGTTTGAATCCTGCTCTTACTCTGTAGCTTTTCCCTGTTTGTGGCTGCAAGAAGTTCTTGTAAATTGGTTCCTAAATTCCCAGGCCTCCTGTACGAGGTGTGCTGTGCCTCGTGTCGCAGGCTTTCTGGGAATGCTTCCAGATCATCATGAACATGGTGGATGGTGCCAGGTTTTGTCTAGCGTGTGCCGGATTGTCTGCTCGTGGATTTCTGACGCGGCGCCTCCGTTTCCATCTCCTTAACTTGCTATCCAGGCCTGCAGCAGCAGTATCGCGAGTGTCAGGAGCTGCTGTCACTCTACCAGCAGTATCTGTCCCAGCAGCATGAGACGCTCAGCCAGTCATGCTCCCAGCGCAAGGTGAGCCCTGCTTCCATTCACTTTCTGGGGCCATTAGTTGCTCCAGTGCTGCCTTTTTGTATGACAGGCTGATCATTTGGGCACTTTTAGTTCAGATTTCAAGTTTTATTGTCACTTGTTCGGAGGAGCACAGTGAAATTCTTATGCTATAGTTGCGGGGTAGGTGACAGATGCATGGGGAGGACAATAAACAAGCAACAAATAGGTGATGCAATGGGGATGAGGATGTGCAAATAAGCACAAAACAGGCCATTTCTCTGGATGTATATTTCAAAGTGAGAAATGTGCTGTATTTTATAGGCCAAGAACAAGTTATAAATGCATTAGAATCAGTTACATTAATCCATACTTTGCCAATAAAAGAGCAGAGAGTATGTGAGTCATTACTATTGCAGAACTCTAGTTTTCTGCTAGTTGCTGTACACGACAAAACAAGTATTTTCATTTAATTAAATTTGAGCTTCTTCTTGTGGGCCCGACCGTTGTCATGTAGATTAAACGCTGTCACACTGTAGCTCTAAACTAAAAATAAAAACAAAAAATTTTAAATTCCTTCACATGAATTAACCTCGAGAGAGATACAAGAGGCGTGGCAGCTTTGTGCTCCTGCTGATGCCAGGGCGGCCCAGGAGACGGCCGTTAAAGCAGCGGACCCTGCGCTTAATCAGTGTCCTGTCAGCCTGCAGTTAGCCCATGCTAATGACACAGGTGCTCAGGGCCACGCAGTGCTGCAGTGACTAGAGGAGGACACTGGGTCGCTAATGGCCTGGCTTGCTGTTAATGTTAATGATGATACATGTGTTTTCTGGGCGAGCTCTGGGCATTGGGGGCTTCCTGTGTACAGCAGTCAGTGACCGCCGGCCATAAGCCGCTCGTCACAAAGCTCCGTTCTCTCTCTCTCTCTCTTTTTTTTTTTTTCCCTTTCCTCTGTGTGGGCACAAGTTTGTTTCAGTGGTTGCACTGTTGATGACTCAAGCGTGCACTGAGATACACTCCCCGTTGTGGAGCTGTGGAATGCCAGTAGTGATCTGTACTCATCCAGTCCTTTGTTAGCCTCGATCAGCCTGATGATTCTGTCTGTACCCATCGACTCTGGCCGTGGCTGATTGGTGTCTGCTGTCTCTCTTCTTCTGTTTCTCATCAGGCGTCGCTTTCCTTAGCTTCTGCACAGTGGTTCATTGTTGGTGATGCTCATTGTCTCTGATTTGAGTGTCTTATAACATTTTAAATGCACCAATCCTTTTTTTTTTGTGAATTTTAGATTTGCTAGGATTTATTTTTTATCCATACTGCTCATTTATTTTACTCAAAGATAAAAACTAAGTGACTTTGTTTTTTATTATTCATTATTATTATATTACATTATTTGCTTAGAGGGCTCTGTTATTCAAAGGAGTTCTTAAACAGATGAATTCCCCTTTGCTCATTTCTGCTGTTGCGTTTTCTGAACAGAGGAATGTTGCTGCTGTTCTGCTTAAAGGCTGCAGTTACCCAAGTATCTTGCTTTGGGCCAGAGTTGCTGTCCTCAAGTATCAAGTTGTCAGTGGACATGTCCTCTTCATGCACCCATCTAGTAATGCATCCTAAAAATCTCTACTCAGTCAGTCAGTATCTTGTTGTCTTCTACGCGGTTAATGCATTATTGTTGGTGTTTTTCCAGTTCTTATGTTTACAAAATGTATTAAGTAGAATCTGTTTCATCATTAAGAGTTATAGTGTGAAATATGGTGGGTCAATGGATGGTGGTGTTCCTACTGAAGGTTGGGGCACCTTGCACTTGTATCCTTTTAAAGAGCTAGATGTTTTACTGGAATGGTTTGAAACATTGTCCATTACAGATCTGCTCCACATGGCTGCAGACTCCTTTTCCTTTAACCTCTTCAGCAGGTGAGCACTGATGAATATGTTCCTTCTGGTCCACGAAGAACGGCTGGGCATGACTGCTCCTACTTGGGGCTCTCTAACTGTGAAGCAGTTAGAGGAGAAGGACAGAGGAACTCCAGGACTGACACTCCCACCCAGCACTTGTCCAGTAGCTACCAGCCCAGTGACCTAGCTGTGAGAGCATCCCAAGTCACCGGCCCTCAAGGAATAAGACAAGGACCTCAACATCCAGGAGCCTCCAAGTGTGCTGGGTCTGTCACTGTGGACTCTGCCTGCAGGAGCACCAAAGAGATGTGCGGTTCTTTCTGTTCTCCCTGTGAGATGAGTCCCAGGATAGAGGACGGTGGGCCAAGCTCAAGTGAGGCGGTGGCCACAGCACTCCCTGCTGGCCAGGAAGACTGGAAAGAGAGGAGGAACCGTCTGCTGCTACAGAAGATGGAGCTGGAGGTGGAGCGTGAGCGGCTTCAGGCTCGCTTAGCTCAGCAGGAAGAACGCTTACTCCAACAGAAGCAGCGGCTGCATCAGTCTCGCCTCGAGCACAGCAGGTAAGTGCTGGTTTGTTACCTCATTGCGGCTATGAGGATGGCTCTGTCAGTATCACCTCTAGTCTCACCGTACCCCAGGTTACCAGATGTGCCAGTGGGGAGATCCGACAGTGTCTCGAATGGACTGGAGCTGCAGAAGCAAAACACCTCGCACGGGTAAGAAGGGGAATGTCTGCATGCTGTATACTGTCACGCCTTTTCACAAACTACATTTCTGAGCACAGCTGTCCTACACTGCTTGCTATGTCTAGCAAACACAAACAGCCAGTTCTGTTACGAACATGTTGTAGTCGAAGAAACAGGAAAATACTTCTGTTCTTTAGTATTGCGTCAGGAACAGCAAGAGGAGGGTTTTGGTGTCGAAGCCTCTGTGTGTAAACTGGCGCGTCCACACATGCTCAGTGGTGCTGGCGTGTGGGCTTCTCTCTCCAGCTTAGTGAAGAAGTCAGCGTTCTGACAGGCTGTCATTGCTTCATGTCGCCCAGTACTTGATTAATGCTCCGCTCCGGCATAATTAGGAGGAATTAAAGGTGTTTAAAATGAGTTTTCTCCCTGAAGGAATCTTGCTTGACAAAGCAGTGCTGAATAATTCAGAGTCTCTTCAGCCTGTGAGCTGCTGGGCTTTTAGCTGCGGGGGCTTATCTGGGGGGGTCCTTTCACAGGAATACCAGGCTTCAGTGTAGCTATGAGAAATTAGATGGAAGGGGGGGGGGTGCAGTATGATGGTAAGCCAAGGTAATGGGCCTCCTCCTCTGTCCTGGTGATATGTCCCATTCTGCAGTGTTAGCATCTCCTTTGGTTTGGGACAAAGAGAATCTGACATGCTTAATGAGGGGGGGGATCAGAGTGAACAGTGTGTGTGGACATTATTGTGATTATTTCATGGAAGGCCTTGCACTGTGTTTGCAGTGATTTGAGCTGTCGGATGGATGTGCGGGTTCTGCCTGTCGGCACTGCGGGGCAGCCAGCCACTGACAAAGGCGCCATGTCCCACCCTTTGGACCAGTCTCTGCATTCAGGGGGTCAGTACAGTGCGGCGTGTCTAGCCATATATATTACTTTGCTGTAACTGGCCTTTTAATTGACATTGAAGCACGTGCAGATCCTAAGATTTGCACTGCAGATTTACTCTACTCCTGTCTTTTTGGATTCATAGCTGCTGTTTCATTTCAGGAAAATGATCATGAAACAGGTCCTGAGAACTGTACAACAGCTAGAAACAAAAGTATAGGAATGCTCTGTAGAGCCCACAGCATCTGATTATTTTTCAGTGAAACTGAATGCATTGAAACCGAGTAGTTTTCATACAGTGTCTGCCATGTTTCCTGTAATGGGAATTTATGTAAACATTGATTGATGGAAGTCATTCAGGAGTGTGTATGCTGGTTGTTGAGATCAGGAAAATAATGATGTTTGCCTGGTGCATAAATTTAATGCTCCAGGGTTTTGTTCTGATTCAACATGAATCAGAACAAAACTGTAATATACTGATGTCAGAGGTTGACTCACTTCAGGAAACAATTAGTTTTCATCTGTATATACTCGCCTCCACTGTGTTCTTGGGATTCCCTCCCTTTTCTGCTTGAAATTCACCTTTAAATGAGTCACACAGTAATGCAGTGTCTTATGGGATGTTCAGGGGCTGTGACCCTGCCCACTAAGCATGCTGTCGCCTCCCCTGTGGTGTCCGGTGTCCAGCTCCAGTCTGGTCCTGCTGCAGTGGATAAGACCCCCCGCAGCTGGTAAGCACCCACCGCTGCGAAATCGCCGGTCCAGGTGAAGATATCGATCAAAGCTGCCGCCTGAGTAAACGCTTGCCCTTCATTGCACTGCTGAACCAAAAGGGCCTGGTACCTTGTTGTGATAGTGCATATTGTAGAATACTGAGCAACAGTGAAGTGTGGAATCGTTACTATACCAAAAAACGTTCCCAGTTATGTTAGAGATGCATTCCGTCATTCTCGGAGAGCTGTGCATGTTTGTTTATGTATCTGAATTCCCGTTTCCTTGGTGATTAGTATTGTTACCTCACACACAGGCTTTGCTTGAGTTTGAAGACCATCCATAAGCTGCATTAAAAAGTTCTCTTTCTTTGTAACACGGAGGAAACGCTTCTGTTCCCTCTTCTATACTGCAGTGAGTCATCAACTGGTCCTAAAATAGGATTTTATTAAGTACTCTTGTGAGGTAATACCTAGTGAAATCTAGTGCCTGCCTCTCTCCAGGCATTGTAGTTCTCATTTAAGTACATTTAGTATTCCACGCCGATCAACAGAGTGCATAGCCTGGCACAGGTGTGTGTTACTGTGTGTGCAGCCGACTCATTTTCCCCAGGAGTGCAGATTCGGTCATGAAAGATGCTAGTGTATCTGAAAGAGGGGAAAATGACGGATAAAGAGAATGTGCAAGCCGTGAAAGCGGTGGCGGGGCCATCTGATGGGGCCAATGAGGGCTTTGCTCTGGAGCTGGCTGGCAGCCTCATGGTGTCATTAACTGCCGATTCCAGTCCAGCAGTGGCTGTAATTGAATAGACCTCTTTGCTTGTGGGGGAAAGGAGGCCGAATCCCTCCTCCAGTGATGAGGATGAATCATAACCTGCTGCGTGTCTCTCTGAAAGAAAGACAAAGGCAATGTATTACCTTTACGCATTTCCCCATTTCCCCTTGAAGAGCACAGGTAATTACTATAAGCGTGAGGTGTCTGTAATGCAGTTTCTCTTTTTTGCTCTGCAGTACTTTTCTCTTGTGATTTTCTGGATTGAGTATTAGAAAACATTTCTTTTGAATGTTGCAGTATTTTATTAAAACAACAGTTTTAAATGTCATTTCGGTTTAATTGTAGGAAAGTAGTATGTTTTTGAGTAAAAAAAAATATTACTAATAGTTCTGTTATAAGCAGTTGATGCATTTTCCCAGTCTGAAAGCAGTTGACTTGCTTGGATCTGGCCCTGTATTCTGGGTTTTCCGTACATGTGTTACCTTTTACCATTTTCTGTTCGGCTGTAAAATACAAGCCGAGTACAGTGATGTGTTTCTCAGCAGATTGCTGTGCTGTCCATGCACTTGCCCCCCCCTTGTGGCTATAAATGGAAAAGGCCCTCAAAGGCTAATTACCTCCCAGGCCTTGGCTGCACGGCTCTAGCTGCGGAGAAAACCAGCCACACGACGTGGTTCCTTCTAATAAGCAGTGAAGAAATTCCGTTTATATATCGGTGTGTGATTAACATCAGATTGTGGTTTACAGTGGTCCAGTGCTGCATTATTCATCAGAAGGGGGTTGGAGGATCATTGCAGCATGTCATTTTAAAGGGCTTCTTCACAGCAGATGCTGGAAGGCCAAGCGGGCTGGTAAGACCTATGAGCTGCGGCTGACACGTACTGGTCTGGGGTTCTGGGAGAGAAGGAGCCACTGGCTGGTCATTTTGGAATATTTAATATTGATAAATGTATCATCTCCTGCTCCCCCCCCCCCCCGAGCAGCGTAACTGCTAAAGGCCTCATTCCTTAGGTCTGTTGGATACTGGGCTTAACTGTTAAACACCATATCTAATGCTCGCTGCTAAACACACACACAAATTGGTCTTCATATCTAAATGGGGACTGTCCATTCATTTCTATGGGAAAAACCCTAATCCCAATCACAACACCCTTAACCCCTACCCATCCCTAACCTTAACTATAAGTAACCAACCCTAATACAAGACTTTTGGCATTTTTACTTTTTTGATTGCATTCATCGATTTTTATAAAACAGAGGTTATCCAAATGGGGACCTCAAAAGATGTCCCCAAAAGTAGGGAAATTTCAGGTTTTACAACACTTTGAGGACAATGGTCCTCAAATGTAATCTATGCAAACACACACACACACACACAAAGGGCATCCTCAGAAGTGACAAATATAAAAATGTTTTTTTTATAGGGATTGACTTATGGTAGGCAGACTTTATACATAGTGTCTGCTACAGCTGCAGTCAGAATGGCAGCTGCTATAGTGTAGGAATGGACATTTCTGACAGAATTGTTAGTCAAATTTTGCCAGTTGTTATTCTAATAATATTCGAGTAATACCACATCCCAGACACACATGGAGAAATGTGTATGGAGTATGGAACAAAATATCTAATTTTGTATGGAAATGAATATTACTTGTTGCAAAATTAGGATGTAAAATGTTAAAAAGTGAATAAATTAAATTGAAACAAATTAGACTGAAGCATGAACTCAACTGCAGTATGCAGTGGCATACTAATGTTTAACAGTATGTGCCTTGGGCAGTTATGGCGAATGCCGATATCTTTATTTTCTAAAATCACAATCCAAACTCTGTAGTCCTAATACTTGGTTGACTGTTTATGACGGTACTCTACCAGTCAAAAGTTTTTGCGCACACACACATTTTCTACATTTGCATGTTACTCGCTTAACATTTACCAAAAATATACTCAATATTCTTTGCTAACAAATACAGACCTGCAGTTCATACTCTTTCCATGTTGAAAAGGAAACACGTTTTATTTGACTTATATTTTCATTTATAGTTGTCCATTCAACATTGTGACTGGTGTAAATCCGAATTCTGTAATCGTAATATGGTACGTAATATGGCTCAGAACTCGACGTTAATCCATTCAGAACTCTGGTTTGAATCCTAAAAAGTTAGAGTTCTAATCAAATTTTCCCCAAAAGAAATAATGGAAAACCAAGTAATCGGTTCCCGGCGCCAAAATATTACACCTAAATACTTTTTTTTCTTTCTAGCATTTAAACACAAAACGAAGAGGATAAAACAAGAAGATATAGAAGCATATACTGTACTAAACACACCTAAGCACATTTTTCAAAACAGTAATTTGTAAAGTAAGAAAATAAATGTATCCAAACAATGTTTAAAGTTAAAAAAAAAAAAAAAAACCCGACGTGTCCTGCCCCGATCGTACGCTCCTTCCGTGTGCCACGCCCCCTCGTTAACCCAGCGTGGGATCTCCGTGTGATCAGCTGTTTCTGCTTGTTGTCATTAGTCCTCTGTATTTAGTCCGCGTTTCAGTTAGTTTCCTTATTCCGGTCATTGTATTCTCCGTCTGCGTTTTGGCTGCCTTACCTGTAATTAAACCCCATATTCCCCGATAACCTGACTTCTGCGCCTTTGTCTCCGTTCCGTCCTCACTCGGCACATTATTATTATAATTAAATGTATTAATGGATTATTATTAATATTAAAATAATGAATAAGAAATCTTTATTTTAAAATGTATTTTATTATATAATAATTACTGTTACTATCGATCATTGTCCAAATGTATTTTTACTGTCATATATGTATTTTGCTAGTGTAAACATGCACAATGCTATCACAGCGCATGCGCGGCTGAAAATGAAGCGTTACCCTTTGTTTCCGCTGAGAGAAGTGCCGCGTGACTCATTTCCCGCGCGTACAAGTTATTTTAGGTCGGCGTTCACGGTTCAACTTCTGAGATTCAGATCTAGTTCTAGATCATTTTTTTCAAACTTTGAGTTCGAGTACTGAAGTACCACTGTACTTCTCTGATTTATAGACTACTTAAAAAATGAGAATACTCATTGTTGCAAAAAATAACTTCTAAAGGTAGCCTTGCAGCTAGCGCTAAATGATACTGGAAAAATTTACATTGCATTATATGAAGTCTTTGCAATAAATAGTACGGTTGTCCTAAAACAAAAATTGAGTTGAAAATTTATCAAAATTAAATTACATAAGCTAAAATATACTAGTGCAAATACAGAGCTCATGCAAAAACAGCAGAGATAAACTTGTTTACAGTTTATTTGTTCTTATTAAAGAACGATCAAATAACAGCTAATTATACAGTGGATAAATTCATCAGATTTTATTTATATACTTATTTGATATTAAGATTTTCCCCCCAATATTATGTGCATTCTTAAATATTTGAGTGTTTGACAATGCTGACTTCTTCCTAAAATAGAACACATGGTTCTGTTGTCATATTTGTGTATTCTCAAGTTTTCTCCAAGGCTGGGTTATTGTGATGAGTATAACTTAACCACATGCAAGTGAACATTATGGGATTTTGGTTTTCTTCCCATTTACTTTGTTTTAATAGTCATCTTCATCTTAATTGATGTCAGATTTTTCTCCATACGTTTATAAACTTAAGTGACTAGTCAATAGGAATGAATGAATGTTTTGAGAATTAAAAGCAGTAGATATCATAGCTTTTTTTGGCATCTTGCTTCAAAGGACCCTTCTGGTAATTAGGAAATCCTGTTGCTGTCAGTGCAGATTTTGAGGAAATTGACAGTCAGGCTATGTATGTGGCCTCACTGAAATTTTATATTATTGTTTGGGCTGTAAATTAAAAGGTCAGTCAGGTCTTACTGCCAGAAAGAATAACTAAACTACTAAACACAGCAGACGACTGCTTTTCATAAGGTGGTGTGTATGCAAATCTGTATTTAAGAAACGCTATACATGAATGTGCTTTGGTCTCTTTATTCCAGTAATTGCTGCCACTATTTAATGAGAGAGGTGCTTTCTGAAGGTTTCTGGATTTCCCTTATAAAGTATTAAACAAATAATAAATGCAACAAAATATAGTCTGTGTCCTTAGTTAAAGGATTACCTTTGTGAGCGTTGTTGTTATGATGTCGTATAATAAACATGGATTTAGATGTAGCGTTTAGCTTTTTGAGTTGCTCAGGATGTCTCCTCGCAGGTCCCCGTGAGATGCCGTCTAACCCTGAGGTCAGTGATTGCTGAACAGAGCACATGAGAGAGTAATGCCTGGCACATAAAGAGGGCAGTGTCTGTCTAAGCAATGCTGTCTCATGGCCACTCAAATCCAAATCACGAGGAGAGCACTAAACACCTTGGCTAAATGTTTTCCTGCCAGGGCCATCAGTATTCTTCCTCCCATAATCTCCCCCAGTGTGAACTCCCCCACTCAAATTGTGGACCCCTTGTCTTGTTATAGATTCCAGCTCCCTATAGGAGATGCATTATTCATATTGGCTGTGTCATCTGGTGATGGATGGCTGTTTGAGAGGGCTGTCTGTTAAATAAATCAACAAATAAAAATGCAAATGTTCAAATTTCAGAAAGCGAGCCAGACTGAAGCCCTTCCCATCCACACTGATACTGCCGTGCCCACAAAGATAGATTTGCTTTGTTTAATTTTTGGTGCTTACAACCTTTTGCACCTATATGTGTCTGGTGATGCTGTTCTGTCATGATTTGTGAGATCGTTTTTTTCACCTCTATCGATAACCCTGTACTGAGTAAATAATTTTTGAAAATTGGGCAATTTTACCAGAATGAAGGGGGATTTTTTTTTTTTTTTTATACACATCAATCTTATTTTCAGATCTTGGTTCTGGGGAGAGACATAATGCAGTAGCAGGTATGTTAGTGTACCTGCCTCTGCATTCATGTGTTCATATTATCTCTGGAAGCCCTTTATATATTCATACCCTGCATCACCGGCAATTCAGGAATGCGAAATGCAAATGAGCCCTGCTTAAAATGAGCCGGGAGTTGTGTTAGCAACATCAGAGCGGCACGGCTGTAGAGTTCATGTTTTAAATCTGAAACATGCTTGTCCGTCTGTGTACTTACTGAATAATTTATCAAGGAGCTAGACTGCTGGTTTGAATCTTTATTAGCTTTATCTTACTATTCATTTATTTATTCATTTTTATTCATGCTTATTTCCACAGGACGGCCTGTAAGTTAGTTCTGTGTTTTCCACTGCACCTGTAATCCAGGGCTGGTGTATCCCTGCTGTTGATAATGGATACCTCTGCAATTTGCAGTTATTTATTTAGCAGATGTCTTTGTTGCAAAGAGACATACAAATGAGGAGAGGTCAGAGAGCAGGGTCATCCCCAGAGGGCTTTGCTCCAGGGCCCAACAGCACAGATCCCTAACTAACCTGCTAAGTTACACTCTGCCTTCAGAAGACACGGACATTTATTTTAAATGCTAGATGCCAGATTAAAGGGCACATTTGGTGAACTGAGCGAAGGCCCCAGACAGCATTGAAAATCAAAGCTAGTGTGTATTATGGACTATTATGCGATGAAGATTGTGTCTGAATGTAGTGTTGTGTATTGTGTCAATGACAGGCTGATGGCGATCCTAAAAGTCGTCTCAATATAATATGACATTCTGGGGTTTTACATCTAATTGAAGCAGTGGACTGTGTTTGCATTAGAAGGGGTTGTTTGTCTTAAATCTTATATAATTGACCACAATTTATTCTGCTATGGTGAAAATAATCATTCAGGAGCATGTGCTCATTCTGCTGCTGGTGCTCTATAGTCTTCACATGCCCATCATTTTGTTCTCTGCCATCAAAAAATGGATGAAAAGTCAATTCCTCTCTTCCTCCATGGAGTCCAATCCAGTCTGCGCTACCGGCTGTAGCCAGCCAGCCAGCAGAGATCTGTCCCTAAGGTTACAGACCTGGTTAACATTCCATCTCTTGCTCTCATTCTAGTTCAAATTGGCTCCCTTTGCATGTCATGGATCTGATTCTCCCAAAGCCAATTTAAAAGAATTCATCATGTAATCTACAGGCATTTCATCTGGCTGCAATGTGTCTAACTAAATACGCTGACATCTTTATAATGTGAATTTGAGTGATAAACAAGCTGAATTGTTTTTATACTGCCCCTCCAGCTCAGCACATGTCACACAGTCTTGCAGTTTGGACTCCTCCCTTATTGAATTGCTGGAAGTGATAAGCCCCATCTCCGGGAGAGACCGTACCGGGTTCCTTACCCAGCAGCATCTGAAGCGGCCTTCTACTGCCTGTGGAGTGCGCGGTGTGCCTGCCTCAACTTCGTTTCCCCCTCCTCGACCTTCACAGCACAGCATGCAGGAGGACCCAGAGGAGAGTCAGCTTCTGGAGGAGATCTTCTTTATCTGTTAACACAAAAAATGCTCCCCACCCTTGGTCACAGTGAACAGCTGCTTCTTGTCTGCTATGCAGAGACTGTCAGCCTAACCCTGAAGCTCCACGCTGCCTGCAGATATGTCAGAGGCTTGTGAACTGATCACCTACATGTTTTGATTTGTGTTTTTATTTTCAGCTTTGTCATTTATTAGGGAAAAATAATGAGCAGTCTGAGGATTTACTCTAAACATATGTACGCATTTTGTGTACGTGCTTCTCATTAATTGAAAATCACTGGGTGTTCTAGACTCTGAAGATGATATCAGTGAATTATGTTTGTGCTCTTTGGTTACCTTGAAATGGTTTTTGATGGCTTTTCTTGTTACCTAAAACTTTCTCATTAAACTTGTTTTTATTAAACTATGTTTTTCTAAAACCATTAATATAATAATCGTGTAGTCTGCTATATAGGCACCAGATTTCATGCATTTCCTGGCTATTTGTAAAATGACCCACTCGTGTAGTCTTAAGCGTCAGGATGGGATACTCCTCACTTCTGCATCACTCAAGCTCTTAATTATTTATCTGGTTGAATTAATGATGAATTAAAGCAAATAACTCTGTGGTCAGTTCATCTGAGGTATTTTGTTTAGAGACACCCAAAAAAAATTCTGCACAGTAAGACTATAGGGATCATGTAAACAAGCCCTGTGGTATGTTTTGTCATATTACAGTTTACGATGTACAATTACAAAGCAAGAAATAGCAACACGTGGTTGATCTTAAGTAAAGATGTCATTCAGTACTGTTTTCACATGCAGGATCCTCAGAATTTCAGTTTCTCATAATCCTTAAATCCTTAACATTGTCTGATCAGGTGGAAAAGAATCTGCCACTAAGTACCTATTTGAATTAACTGAGGATTGCAAAGACAATTGGAGAAGCACACTACAATGGAATGTTGCTAACAGATTTATGGACATTATGATCATCCTGTTGTAATGCAGTCAAACCCCATTATTAAATCTAAAATATGTCTTGAAAAGCAGACTAGTTGCTAAAATGGGAGCAGCAGTCGACTGATCTGCCATACTGTAATTCATAGACTTCAATATGTACACAATATTGCCAAAATTATTGGGAATTCAGGTGTTCCAATCACATCTATAACCACAGGTGTATAAAATCAAGCACCTAGGCATGCAGACTTCTTTTACAAACGAAAGAATGGGTCTCTCTCAAGCTCATTGAATTCAAGCGTGGTACCATGATGCAACCTATGCAATAAGTCCGTGAAATTTTCTCGCTACTAAATATTCCATGGTCAATGGTTAGTGGTATTTTAACAAAGTGGAAGCAATTGGGAACAACAGCAGTTCAGCCATGAAGTGGTAGGCCAAATAAAATCACAAAGCGGGGACAACACATGCTGAGGCGCACAGTATGCAGAAGTCACTAACTGTTTGCGGAGTCAATAGCTACAGACCTCCAAACTTCATGTGGCCTTCAGATTCAAGAACAGTACATAGAGAATTTCATAGAATGGGTTTCCATGGCTGAGCAGCTACATCCAAGCCTTACATCACCAAGTGAAATGCAAAGCGTTGGATGCAGTGGTGTAAAGCATGCCACCACTGGACTCTGGAGCAGTGGAGACATGTTCTCTGGAGTGATGAATCGCACTTCTCTGTCTGGGTTTGCTAGTTGCCAGGAGAATGGTACTTGCCTGCCTGCATTGTGCCAAGTGTAAAGTTTGCTGGGGGGGGGATTATGGTGTGGGGTTGTTTTTCAGGTGTTGGGTTTGGGGCCCATAGTTCCAGTGAAAGGAACTCTTAATGCTGCAGCATTCAAAGCTTTTTTGGACAATTTCATACTTCCAACTTTGTGGGAACAGTTTAGGGATAGCCCCTTCCTGTTCCAACATGACTGCGCACCAGTGCACAAAGCAAGGTCCATAAGGACATGGATGAGCAAGTCTGGTGTGGAGGAACTTGACTGGCCCACACAGAGCCCTGACCTCAACCTGATAGAACACCTTTGGGATGAATTAGAGCGGAGACTGCGAGCCAGGTCTTCTCATCCAACATCAGTGCCTGACCTCACAAATGCTCTTCTGGAAGAACGGTCAAAAATTCCCATAAACACACTCCTAAACCTTGTGTACAGCCTTCCCAGAAGAGTTGAAGCTGTTATAGCTCCAAAGGTTGGGCCAACTCCATCTTAAAGCCTATTCATTAAGAATGGGATGTCATTAACGTTCATGTGTGTGAAAAGGCAAGTGTCCCAATCCTTTTGGCAATACAGTGTATATTAGACAATATTGATTTTTAAAATATGAATGGATTAATGGAAGACTATGAAGCTCTTGGATTTTATACAGACAAAATACATAGCTGCTCAAATTATGCTAAAACAAATAATATACGAAAAATAATCTTAATGGCATGAACGACTAATTCAAATTGTGTGTTTCAGATACATGATATTTAAGTCTCATTTAACCGTGTGCATCGTATAAGCAGCTTGTGTATCTGTGCTGATGATTAGCTGTGAATCACTGTGCTGCAGGAAACCACAAGGGGTGACGAGGCTTAATTCTAGACTGTGCTTTATTTGGGGCTAAGCTGAGACGCGGCGCCATTCAGTTAATTACATTAAAAGTCCAGGAACCAAAGGAAATGGGCAGTTCAGAGAGAAGGCGGGTTGAGGGTTGAAGTGACATCACAAGAGGCGTCTCTCGTGGTAACAAGTGGGCAGTTTCAACAAACGGTGCTCACAGACCCCACGTGTCTCATTCCCATTTGATTGGTTTTAAATGTCTTTTTTTTTTTTCTCGATACTTCTGTCCCTGTAAACACTATACAGTGTGTATGTGTGTGTGTTTTTGGAGCCCAAGGACTCATCCATAGGAGAAGCAGTACATCATTTAAGACAGAAAGACAGATTCCATCAGACAATATGTGATTTACATATCAATAGCTATGAACTGATTTGGTTTTTCAGAAGAAGGCTGAACACAGGCTAAACATAACCATGAAATATATAGAAGATACGATGGTGTAACAGACTATGGTCTGGGACTGTTCAGAGCTTATTAAAGCATTATGTGTTTTTCATGTTCTGCACAAAGATATTCTTCAAAATATCTTTGGCCATATTAAAACAGGGTTTAAACTGTTCAAAAAGATAACTGTCAGTTATAGTTGTAGTTGAAGGAGTTGTATTTGTAGTAAGATGGGGTAAAGTAAGAAGCCCTCTAAAGTGATCTCACCCGCTGTACAACAGGCACCCATACCATAGTCTGTTCACAGACACATGCCTCAACAGGACACTGTGCAGCTTGAAAGGAACATGAAACAGTGGCCTAAAAATGCAAACAAACAAACAAACAAATAGATAATTAAATAAATACATATGCACACACAGATTCATATTTTCTCTGGACTGATCTCTCTGACTGACCTTTTGTTGAATACCTGGATCAAACATCTTTTCTTCATGCCAAACAGCTCTATAACACCTTGCTACCTGTTTTTAGAATTCATTACTCTTATGTTTTTTCAAAGTATTTAAAGTTTTATGTATACCCAGTCTTTGTAGGTAGAAGTAAAAGTCCTATAAAATATGCAAACCTATTTACAGGAAAAAACCAGCAACAAAAAAAAAACATTTACATATATTCATCAGTTTATGTATATAATAAAACCTCAGCTCTGTTTCTCAATAATTTTTAAACTTTTTAAAACTTTTTTTTTTGTAAACAGTTGCAGCCGTTACATAGTAGAGCTGATCGGGGGAGGGGTGAGGATTTGTTGAGTCTTTGATGTGAAATGAGGTTCCTTGACATGCCCCCAGTTCATTGGCCTAAAAGTAGAGCCCCATCTTCTTCAGATGTGACGTTTGTGACACCAAAGTTGCTGTACGCCCAAATGCAGAAACCCACACGTTCCTGTGGAAGTCTGGCTAACCTGCATGAAGACACACCGGAATGGTAGTGGTGTGGAAGAACAGGGATTCCAGAACTTAATGTGGCTTGGATTATCTGCAGGTCACCAGACATAGAGCTGAATAGAAAGAGAGTCAGGGTCAGTCCATTTACAATGTGTATCTGAAGGTCTGAAGTGGGTGAATGTTTCCATTGACGGACCACAGCTTGTGATGGCGGAGAAGCAGATGGTGCAGGTGCTGGAGGCACGAGGGATTGAGGGCTTAGGAACCAGGCAAAGAGGGATGCAGCAGTTTTACCAGCTTATTTTCTGTGTTTGTAAGGATGCATACCGCAGAAGCTGAGGCCACCTTCCGTCATGAAATAAAAGGAACTTCACTGCATTTGTGACATCATGGAACCCCCCCGGGCTGATAACAGGTGCTTGAGGTGGCAGTGGATCTCGCCACAAGTGAAAGGGGTAGGGGGTGGGGTGGATAG
>JAODKE010000125.1:26525081-26539201 GCA_026779605.1 Mormyrus hasselquistii
AATGGGAAAGAAGTGGAGAGACACAAAGGACGAGGCAGAGAAGTATGGAACATGCGAGAAAAGTTTTAAGAGTAAGAAGAAGTCATGGAGACAAAGAAATGAGGTGAAGGGAATATTGAAGAGAGAGAAAAATACAAGAGAAAATTAAATACCAGTCAGGATGAAACCAAAAGAAAGACAGAAAAAATGTGGTGAAGAGAAAAGAGAAAAAGACAATGGTCATTTTAATTTAAAAACCAGGTTCTCTTTCGCGTTGTACATAATAAGTGGTAATAAAGGATATAACGCAATAAATGATGAAGCTTTGCATCATATCCAGTCAGTGGCCTATGGTCACCATCACAGCACATGACATTCACAGCACATTAAAAGCACAGTACACTATTACCCTGACACCAACCTGCCCAGCTGGCAGGATGCCTTATTCCAGTCCCTCATTAAGCACAATACTCAGCTTCATCAACTTAACAATAACCCTGTAAGCCTTAGGGCCTTATGTTTGCTGGGCTTTACGATGCCCTGCTAACAAATAATACATCATATTCACTCATAAATCAATGACTTTAGTGGCTTAATTTCTTTAAAGGTGACTTGTTTGGCTGACCTGCAATCACCTACAGTATACTGCAAAAAATCCAGATAAAATAATCTATTAATCTGATGTCCCAATGGAACAGTGTATAATGTTCATTATTACACAACATTACATTAAATAGGTCTATTATATTCCTTCTCTTAGCATGCATAATTTCATAAATAAATATATAAATATTTTATAAATCATAATTATTAATTGCTTAGTTACTCATCAGATTTATAGATTTATTTTTACTGGCTCCCAAATTACAGATGAATAAGGCAAGCAAGATAAAAACAGAAGCAGTAGCAATAATAATAAAAACATATAATACCTCAAAACCCAAATACTTTTTGAGAAAATGTGTTGGTATAAGAATGCACATCATCCCTCTATTCTTTGCAAAGTGCCCACAAGTACAAAGAAAAACCCTTATTGTTGGTGTAAATAGATTTTTACTCCAAAAGATGATTAAATGATCAAATTAAGATCTGAAAAATAGTGTGTAACTAACAGCATTATTCATTAAATAACTTAAGTAGAGTGCCATACTTTCATTTTTTCATCTGCTCTATAGCATTTTTCATCTCACAATAACAGTCATTAAAATAGTGGCATGATAATTGAATATTAAGGAGAGCATGAACAGCTGGGCTTGTTTACTGTGAATATGCCCTCATTTATGACTTTTCAAAAAGGGTGTAGCTTAGGGTTTTCAAAAAAGTTGCTAGACATTTTTCTAAAGTAAAACAGCAAACAAAGAACTCTCACACCAGATTTCTGTATAGCAAAGAATATATGCATCATAAAATACAATCAAACAAAATAAAACATGTTAAACATTATAATTCTAATGATATGTTCAAATGTTTTAAGTGATCCAGAGTTTTGCTCACTAACGGGTTTAGAATAAAAGCACATTTACACAACCGCAATACTTCATGGGGGTTATCTTTTAGACCATTAACCTGTGAAGTTTCGATAGTACAGTACAGTAACAATATTAAGAATAATAATAATAACATTTTAATAAAAAATCCTTCATGTTCACATCATTCAGAAAATATTCAGTATGTAAGTATATTTGTTTTGAAAAGCTGATTAAAAACTCAAGGAACATCCATGCAAACTGGAAGGTTTACTTCCAAGTTTAACTCATAAAAGATTTAGAATGTACTGTAATAGCAGCATCTCCCCATCAGAAACCTAAAGTCATGTTTCAAATACAGGCGACAGATACTGAAACAGAATGTCATGGGACAGTATTACATGACACAACATGATAACACATTACTACATCAATAAATTTCATAACAGAATCTGTGGTAGGAATGAAATCTGACACATTAATCAAACGTTGCCCCTCTCCTTTAGCCCAGAGTCTCTGTTCCTATATCTTTCCTTAATACATTCATAATGCATAGTGACTCATTGCGTTATTATTGCTTTTGGCATTCTTTGACTTTATGGTTCTGATTGCTGTCATTGCTGTTACTGTTGAAGTTAAATGGAAGCTGTGAGTGGTAGTTAAAAACTGGAACTTTTCTCCAATCTGCAAAATCTTGGCGGACTCTATACTGGCACACTGAAAATTGTCCCTCGTTAAGACTGACATCAGTATCTAAGCTAGTCGCAAGTTCTGTAGGCTTGTCCATTCCTCTCTTCCCTACAGTATGTCCCCTACTTGTCCTGTGGTTTCCTGTCAGTTCAGTTTGCTTGCTTAAATCTGGGCTGTGCTAAAGTGAAGTGAAAGGTTATTAGTGCAATAAGTGTCTTTACGGGTTTTTATGGTTTTTACCCACCAAAGCATTTACTTTGGTTTGTCGCCCGATCCACAAACACTTTGGAGGAGATGACATTACCGAAAGGCAGGAACATCTGCATGAGCTCGCCGTCCCCAAACTCCTGAGGGAGGTGGTAGATAAACAGGTTACACCCCTCTGGCCCTGGAGGGATAGAGAGAGGGACACAGAGAAAGAAAAGAGCAGAGAGAAGAAGGAGAAAAAGGGAGAGAAAGAGAGAGAGTGAGGGAAGTTGGGGTCAGGACAGAACAGTGAAAGAGAAAACGAAAATGAAACTGAGAAGAGCATAGTGTGAGAAGTATGGGTGGTAGAGAAGTGAAAAATGGATAGAATGGGGAAAGGAGAGAAACCTGGGTAGCAGTAACAGAGGAGAGGAAGGTGAATGAAAAGGAAGGGGACAAAGGACTAGAAGTACTCACAATGAAGACAAACAGATATGTTTGTTTATATTCACATGAGGGTGTGTGTGTGTGTGTGTGTGTGTGTGTGTACGGGGTGCTGCAGGTCTTTTCACCTTCTCTCTGCTGTTGAGGGATGATTGCAGGAGCCTGGGGAAAAGTCTGGCTGATCTGTCCATATGCAGCAGGATAGGCTGCTGAGACAGAGAGACACAGGGTCTATATCCAACAGGAACCACACACAGACAGACAGACACACACACCACTTGTACTTATACTTATGTGGGGACACCCCATTCATTTCTATGGGGAAAACTGTAATCATAACATGATGACCTTAACCGCTACCCAGCCGTAACCTTAACCATGAGTAACCAAACAAAATACGAGACTTTTGGCAATTTTACTTTTTTGACTGCATTCACTAATCTTTGTGGGGACCTGAAAAATGGTCCCCACAATGTAACAAACTCAATCCACACACACACACACACACACACACACACACACACACACATACACACAGACACACACCTGCGTATTGCTGGACGCCTGCATAGGCCTGCTGTAGTGGGTCAGGTGCAGTGGGACTCTGTGCTACTCAGAGACAGAAAGAAAGACAGAGAAGCAAGATCAGTGGCAGAAAACTGACTGAGGGTGAGACAGGTGGGCTGGTCTACAGCTCTGTGTGAAGCTGGAGCTCAGGACATCCTGTCTCTCCAACAGTTCCCCAAATAAACTGAAGGTGAGAGCAGAGGGCTGATCCATGGCTCTATGTGAAGCTCAGGACTTCCTGTCTCTCCAACACTTTCTTAAACAGACGGCAAGTGAGACAGGGGAGCTGGTCAATGGCTAAGGGTGAAGCTGGGGTTCAGGACTTCTTGTCTCTCCAGTACTTCCCCAAACAGATGGAAGGTGAGACAGGTGGGCTGGTCTATGGCTCTGGGTGAAGCTGGGGCTCAGGATTTCCTGTTCCTTCAACATTTCCCTAAATAGATTGAGGGTGTGACAAGTGTGTGTCTCCCCAACACTTCCCCACACAGACTGAGGGTGAGAGCAGCGGGTTGATCCATGGTTCTATGTGAAGCTCAGGACTTTCTGTCTCTCCAACACATTCTTAAACAGACGCCGAGTGAGACAGGGGAGCTGGTCAATGGCTCTGGGTGAAGCTGGGGTTCAGGACTTCTCGTCTCTCCAATACTTCCCCAAACAAATGGAAGGTGAGACAGGTGGGCTGGTCTATGGCTCTGGGTGAAGCTGGGGCTAAGGGTTTCCTGTTTCTCCAACATTTACCTAAACAGACTGAGGGTGAGAAGAATTGGCTGATCTATGGCTCTGTGTGAAGCTCAGAACTTCCTATCTCCGCAACACTTCCCTAAACAGACGGAGTTGGTCTATGGCTCTGTGAGAAGATGGAACTCAGGACTTCCTGCCTCTCCAATATTTCCCCAAACAAACTGAAGGTGAGACAGATGGCTTGGTCTACTCTATATGAGACTAGAGCTCAGGACCTCCTGTCTTCTCAACACTACCACAAACAGCCGGAAGATGAGACAGGTGAGCTGGTCTATGGCTCTGTATGAAGATAGAGCTCAGGACATCTTTTCTCTCCAAAACTTCCCCAAACAAACTGAGAACGAGACCAGCGGGCTGGGCTATGGCTCTGTGTGAAACTGGGGATCAGGACATCCTGTCTCTCCAACATTTTCCCAGACTGAGGGCACTAAACACAGCTAGTCTATGGCTCTGTGTGAAGCTAAAGGCCAAGCAGCTGGAGGGTGAGACAGGCATCCATGAAATGTGTCTGAGGAATGCTTCAGCAACAATCTGGCACAAATATACTTCGAGAGTAAGAATGCACATCTCCACACAACATATCAAACAGGCACTGCACTGCAGCTACCGCTGCTACCGATTCTTACAGATATCATAGTTCTCCGTCTCTATGGAGTTGTGCTTTTTGTTGAACAGCAAGCATTTTGGATCATTTTTATTCACATGCTTATCCACAATACAGAATCATTTCAATCTTGAGCATTAGCCTGAGAAGAGGGAATTGCATGCACTCGCCTGAACTGTCACTAGAACATACGGAAGTTACGTTGCTAATGCGATGGTCAAGTGGCCATACAATCACAATAAAAAAAAAACAGTTCTGAACATAAGACTAGCAACACACCACGATAATATAGTGATTTGTAACAGAATGACACTATTATGCACATTCCAAAAGGACAAAACTACACATCAGAGAAACAATGCCACACACCAATACTCCACTGCAGTAATGCTACCACCAGATGGGTGAAGGGTGACAACAGAAACTGGCCAAGTCTTGGGAGCATTGAGTCGGTATGGGGTGGGTACCTTCATTTAGGGAGGGCAGGAAGCAGCTCCCCTGAACCCCAAAACAACTCCGCTGGGCCACGCCCACTTCGCCCTTCTCCGAGTCCTCTCTAAATATGATCTCCTGCAAAACTGTGAGACATTGGACAAGCATTTCCCCCTTTGTGATGCACAGTGGACAGACAGACGACAAGCAATGCAGAACTGCCAGCGACATGGAAACTTAACCGTCAGGATACAGTGTACAGAACACAACTGATTACCATCAAGCTGCATCCCCAGAACAAGCAGAAGTCCTTAAAAAAGAGTTTTGTCAATATGGATTGAATGTCCAAATGGCTTTGAAATGTATGAGCTTCTATGGTCATATGGACTAAACTAGACTTAGTTGCTCTGCCAAGTATGGTAGACAAACAGCCAGATCTCAACTTCTCCCATGTCTCTTCTCTCTCTCTCCAGAACTAAACACCAAGTGTGGAGCTGTGCAATCCCTCTCACACATAATCATGAACAAATACAGTGACATTTCTTGTGCCGGATTTGCTATTGACTTTTTAGGTTCTGGAAATTTCTTTGAGTTATTTTGCAGACTCACACCGAGAATGCACTTGGAGTGTGATATACTCTAACAGGCAGCCGTGGGCTATTGAAACTCACCAGGATATGGGTGAATCCCATTGGTGAAAACAGCCTCAGCGGGAGGCTGTCCATTCGCCTGGGGTGGGGGTAACCCGGTGAAGCCATTGACACTGATGGGGGATGGTATGCTGGTCACTGCTGGGGGAGCAATGCCTGGAGGTGTACTGCCACCTTAACACAGGAAGAGCAAGGATGGGAGAAAGGGTAGGGAAAAACAAAACAAACAAACAAAGAAATAAACAAAAGGAGCATGTAAAACAAAAGGGAAGAAAATGGAGGGAGAAACGGAGAAAAGAGAGGATAAGAACAAATGAGAAAGGGTGAAGTACCATAAAGAGAAATGCAGGGACTGAAGTAAAAGTGACTTTCTTGGTGCAGGCAGAGAGGGGGCACCTGAGGTGGGGGTCAGGGGTCCTGCAGGCAACCCATTAATGGTGGCTATGTGCTGCATCTGGGCGGCAGCGAAAGCGGCCATGGGGCTCAGGTAGCCCCCCTGGCCCACCGATGCCATCAGCGCAGCCTGCTGCTGGACCTGCTACAAAAAGGGAGGGAGAGGGTGAGTTACGTCCATGGAAATGCCCCCGTCAGGGTATGAAGTTGCTTAGGCTGTCATGCCGTCACAGCAACAACAAGCCCTAAATACGGACACTCGTCTCGGCTGACAAACACAACTTCTGTGGTGATGAAAACCTCACAACTGTGGAATGGAAAAGAATTTTTAAAAACACAATCTGCACATACCAAACCTATATAGATGCATTATCAAGGGCCAGCAAAACTTATAGTCATGGTGCATAATCTGCTCTTTGATATGGGAAGACAGAAACGGAAAGTGTAAGAAAAATTGCATTTTAATGAATGATCTGATCATTATCATTATACTTGTATATATATGTTTTGTTTATATTGAAAACACTTAAAAATTTTTCACCTCAGTGCAACAAACGGTGCCTTTTCCTGAAAATAAGTTTAGAGCTTATTCATCGTAGTAGAGCCAACCTGGGAGTGCAGGGAGAACAGTACTGTCTACCGTTCTGAATAAGTGTTTAGTGTGTAGTACTCAGCATCAAATGTAGCCTATGTTTTTGGTAATATACAGATGCAGGAATAAGGGTTCACACATTAGCCTTGGTGAGCAGAAAGTGATGATGATGATGATGATGATGACGATGATGGTGACAGACTGGCTCAGAGGAGTAGGCTGAAGGGCAGCCCTGGCTCCTTCACTTACTGCCTGGGCGTAGGCACCGTAGGCCCCGAACTGCAGCGCCATAGGGCTGAAGATGCCCATCTGTCCTGCCATCTGTTGCATGCGGCGCAGGGTTCGCTCTTTGTCTGTGTCCGCGAACTTGACCACTAGACTGGAGGAGGCACCCTGGTGCAGAAACACGCATGTGAGCACGCAGAGTGCACACGGGACGCTGGTCACGACCGGCCGAGCCGCACCCATGCTATTCTCCATGGTGATACATCCCCCTGACCCACTGAGGGAAGATGTTAACACGGCCAAGTCCGAATATAAATACTGGTCAAACAACCGCTACAGTTATTCAATGGGTATAATAGTAAGCAAACAAGATGAGAGCACCTCAGAGTGTGACTGTTACTATCTATACTCACCGGCATGGTCTGGCTGCCGTGTAGAGCGCCGATAGCTGCCTGAGCCTCAGCGTGAGAAGAGTATTTAACAAAGGCACAGCCTGAGGAGCACAGGGAGACAATGTGCACGGGATGTATGCATACTTATGCACATTAATACTTCTAAAGATGCATGCCAAGCATGTAAAATTTTTTAAAAAAAGAAATATTAAAAAGAACAAAATATTTCTAAAGAAAATAAAATAAAGATAACAATAGGGAATACCCTTGATAGAGAATATGGGAACTGGAGATGGCTGGCACTCGCTTACCTTTGCTGTTTCCATCAGGCCCCCTTAGAATGGTGCACTCCTCGATGTTCCCAAAGGACTCAAAAAGACGCCGCACATCATCCTCAGACTGCTGCTTATTGAGCATGCCCACAAAGAGTTTTCTGTCTTCTGGAACAAACAGCAGGGGGTCATTACCAAGAAATGAACTTGGGAACCAATCATGTAGGACTGAGGGGAATCCACTGAGGGATGTCCACCTTCAGTTCAGAGAACACTGCGTTCACTGCTATTATTATCAAAGATAAAAAAGATTTATGTGGTAAGAACTATGTATAATTTAATTTCAATGATTCTTTTAATCTGCGGTAACCTTGCCAGTTTTAGTGTTACATATTACAAACATTAACTTGAACCAGTTAATACTGCTTTCTAGTGATAATAATAATACTAATAGTAAACTAATACTAGTAATAACAATACTACAGCAATAATAAAAGTACTGTATCACTAGTTGTGAATAATATAAAATTTGCATTGCCTTTAAATAAGTTTATTCTTGTTTTGAAGCCAACAAATTAACCTGGAATCAAGGCAAATCATGTAGTTTTTCATTTGTCACCCTAAACAGCTCTGAACTCACTCTGTTTTAGGTTAATCTGAATGTTAGTTTTCATGAATATTGTGACACAGGCATTTCAGTATTTTTGCAAGGATAATATGTCTATCAGAGATGTCAAACAGTTGTGAACATTTTTATGATATGCTTTCATTTGACATCTTGTTTAGGATTGAGTTTTCATTACAGTCTTCAAAAAGCATGAAACAACATGATTATATTTCTACGCTTTGATTATCAAAAACCGATATCTTTATGTTATGGTTTTTTCTGACAGATCACATTACCCAAACACCATGTTATTTGATTTGCACAGGTCCTGGCCAAACAATTATTATTGCTGTTTTTAGGAAATGAGCTACTACAAAATCCCTGTGTTAACACAGTTGTTTGGGCGTGACACGTTTTCCCTGATTTTAATTTTTAAACAAGGAAACTGGGAACTGGACCTCATTTGAATTTTAATCTCAACTGAATGTAATTGGATTCTATGGCAAAGCTCTGTCTGTGTTGCTCCTTTAAGTGATTACAAGAAAATGGAACAAGTTTCACCCAGTACTCGCTAGTAACCCTTTTGGTGCTGTGGATATAGATGTATTTCAGTATGTGTTGTACTTAAGCATATGGTCAGCACCTACCCTCAGCAATAAACAAAGGCATTAAACACACATCTGTCCTTGATATTGCCCAGAAGAGCAAGTAAATTGGGATGATCAGCCTTTGTGCTTGATATGTCCTCTCAAGCCCTCTGCTGCACTCCAGTGAGGGGGATGGGGTAGTGAGACGGATAGGGACGGTGAGGATATTAATGAGGCTGGGTGCACGTTTAGGGCCTGCTGCTGCCACCACTGGCTCCTGACAGGACGTCCTTGCCTAGTCAACAAGACTAATCTCGGCAGCGGAATCACTAAATGTGTGACAATGAAATAAAAGCAGTCAGGGGCCATTTGAAAGCCCATTTTGAGTCATATAACAGAAATTAATTTGTTCAGTACTTTAAGATCTGGATGTTTTGATAAATGCAAAACATGCATTTCCATTTCGTGCCTGGTATGTCACGTGAAATTCCAGATAGGCAGCGCCAGCATGGCTTTGTAAAGGCTTTAGAGAAGATTCAAAGTACAACCAGCAGGAATGCTTTACCTCATACATGCACAATAAACAGTATATTATTCATTAATTTAGAAATGTACGGTTTTCTTTTCATGGGTAAGAAGGCCCATGATTATAGAGTTATGGCTATAACAGATCACTTTACAGTCATGTCTAATTAAGATGTTCAGATGCTTCAAATATGTAATGGCTGGGTGCCTTTTCTCTGAAGTTCCCTGAACTTTAGGATTAGTACATTCAATGAAAGTTTACAAGGGTACTGAGAGGCAAAATTGCTTTACCTACATATTACACTGTTATGGGTTTGTTCTTGTAATCAAAGGTTTTTGCTCCAAAGTTGCCAGTTAAATAGAGTTGGCAGGTGTATGTACAAGACATACAGACAGACAGACAGACAGACAGACAGATAGATAGATAGATAGATAGATAGATAGATAGATACAGTAGATGGCCTATCAACTTGTGCATCATGGGTAAGTGCGTATTACCTGTCAGCTCTGAAATCACATATGACGTGCCAGTTATTTTAGCTACATGAATTATAGTAATTGAATGGCACTATTAACTTTAAGTATGGTAGAGCTAATTTTCTCTGCTACTATTTAGCTTTTTAGACATTTCTATGCAGCTGTTCATTTTGTTCTATGGATGAAAACTATCAAGGATTTCTTACCCCTCATATTTAAAAACAAGTTAGGAAATGCTCGGTACTTATTAGGGTGCTTATTTAGGTTGTTAGCGTCTTTAAAAAATATAAAACTATTATTTAAAAAAAAAAAAATCAATCAATTAATGAATT
Organism: Mormyrus hasselquistii; assembly: GCA_026779605.1. NCBI lineage: Eukaryota > Metazoa > Chordata > Actinopteri > Osteoglossiformes > Mormyridae > Mormyrus > Mormyrus hasselquistii. Next base: position 26,535,243 of record JAODKE010000125.1, read on the forward strand.
AATTGATCTATTAATTAATAAATGTTGCACAATTATTAGACATTACACAGATAAAAAAAAACCTCTAACAATTTTTTATGACTTGTGGAAGTCGATGAAAAAAACACGTTGTTTATCCTTTTAATGTGTTACACCGCAGAATATATACGTATATTCCATCACTTACTGGTCAAAATTATTTGGATGCTCCTTGTGACCTAGGGTCAGCCGTAAATGTGAATGCTCGATACTTCCTGTATTTTATACAGAACTTTTGCAGATAAGATACATGATTAAATGGCTCAGATACGCTCATATCTAGCTTTTAAACGTGGGTTTTCTACCTGACCTTGACAATACAGACCGAGACTGCTAGGTGCCCTCTGATGGACTGGATTTCAGAACCTTGTGGCCTGCGCAGCCAGGGACGGGCTCCACATTCAGCATGACCCTGTACTGCATAAAAGCTATTGAAGATAGATGGATACTCTGTTGCCTACTGTATAATAATATTAGCTTTAGGGACTTGGAGGTAGTCATTGGGGAAGGTGTGCCCACTTTACCCTCTGCTGAAGGACCTGATTTTGTTACTTCACAAATGCACAACTCTGGAGTCACAGCAGTTCAGCTTTACTGCATAAGAATTTCTGGTATAAAGTTTATAAACAGTTTCAGATTCCTTATACTTCCTGGCTGAAGGTCAGAGGTGGTGTAACAACAGTGACTTTGATGATAGACACCAGGGAAATGTAGTCAAGGAAAAAAACTGTTGATTAAAGGGTATCCAGGCGCACTACTGCAGATTACTTTAGTGAAATACAAAGCTGTAAAAAGGCTGTACAATTGTACAATATAAAACTGTCCTCTGTACCAGCCTATAAAATAATGCAGTAGCATAATGCATGTCTGAAATAATCCAAAATTCAAAAAGCATCACAGGTTCAAAGACATGCTAGGCACATGAATTACAGCCTAACTCTGTTTTAATTCAAGCATTTCATATGGCCTTATGAGTTTTTTTCCCATATCAAGCATGACTCTGAAATGCAGCTCTACTTTAAATAAGCATAAAGGGCTTATTAAATGGATATTAGTCCAATAAATCTCCCATGATATAAAAGTGCTAATTTCCTTTTATTTCTGTTTATTATAAGATTGGAATAATCCTTCTTGCTGTCTTGCTATTACAAGTGCTGTAATGGTTTTGTGTCACGCTGTTATGTATGTCTCGTGTACATTTTATCCCTAAGCTGTCTTCCCAATCCTTTCAGCCCTTGGTATTAATGTGTGTGTTCACTTTTACTATTTCCATAGTTTTTCTAAAAATATTTGCATAAAAACTTGTCAGTTTTGGAAAGAGCTTTAAACTTGCTTTTCTTTGGGAAAAAAAATCTCTCTATCTGTATATATGTCTGTCGAATTTCGTTTCAGCGGTAAATGCTATCATTTTGCAGTCCATTGGGATTTTGCCATGAATACATATACCTGCATTCTAGTATTCAGTGTATTCATTTTATTTCTGTTATTTTATTACTATTATTTGCAGAGATTTGAGTGATTAAGACATATCTTTATTTTATAATGTACTACTTGAATCATAAATTACAATGTGTTTTTTATATAAAAAAGAGATCTCTTTTGAACTATTCATTTCAAAATTTTTTTGCAGTCATTTGCACATATTTTTGATATTCACAAAGCCTTGGTCACACAGAAGGACAATGCAGCCAAAACTAATGTTCACAGCTTCATCTTGCATTATCTGGTCGATATAAAAACCTGTAGGTACAAAGTGATTCCAGCTCACCTTGAAATTCAATGTTCAATTTCTGCAAGTAATAAAGGCAGGGATTCTGGGAGTCAGTGGACAGCCAGCAAGGACAGTCTCGCTTTATACTCAAACTATTCCTTTTTCAAGCTCCCCTGATGTCTTTCTATCTTCATTTTTTCACCACCCTATCCCTCCATCCTCATTTCTGGAAGTCATTCTCTCTTTTCCTCCCCTCTAAGTCTCCCTCTCTATTTACTCAGCCATCTGCAGTGGATTTAGGTATTTAGGTGCAGCAGTTCCATATTGCTGCCGACTCTGGAGTTGCCATTTGATGTCGTCCCATTTAAAAAAATAAAATGCCGTGTCCAGTTCTGAACCAGTATGATGTCGTGTATTTTCTCACGTTTCGTATCACCACCCCGCTTGGCAAACGTTGTCGCTGGGGACTCCTCCGAAACACAGGGTCATGGGAAGGGGTGGGGGGGTTTGTTTCTGGGGAATCAAACAGTAGGGAATAACAAACAACAGACATGCAGAGCTGTTAGCTCACCCCCCCTTGTGGCTAGCGGGTCGGTTGTCTGACAGAACCTGATATGCCTCTGCCCTAACCTTCTGTTAGCTGCTGACCTGCTTACCTCCAGCATTATTTCTTGACCAACGTGAAGCTCTTTAGAAGGGGCCAGAAATGTTCTTTCAATATTTAAATTCCAATCAGTGATACTAACAATGGAAATAATGACTAATGCAGTGGGAGCTTAATGAACATTATAACACCAAGTTTTTAAATGATTTAAACTTCATTTATCATTTATGCAAAACTTACATGCACGCACAGGAAGGCTCAGTGTGCTAATTACTGTTTCTTAGACATACCGAAAACTGCTGTACTATTTATACCTGCTTATTGTTTCATGATACTAATTGCAATGATGCACACACTGTTATTCTTGAGGGCACCGACACGCACACCAGATGAGCCACCTGTCTTGTGTTATGTGTGTCAGAGGAATGACATCACTAGTGTGCTTGCTGCTCTCCTTCTCTTTGACTGGAGGATGGGCTGTTTGAATTTATGCCTCAACCGTTTTTGGTGTCTCAGACTCGGTGTGATGATTAGCTGGGGAAGTATGAGAGGCATCTTCCAAACAGGCTGAGGATGATCAGAACCCCTGCCCCCCCCCCCCTCCCCGTCCCTTTGACCCATAATAGAGGTACTTATAGGCTCCAGAAGGATTTCTCAGTAAGGTATCCACTTCCTTTCTCTCTCACCACCTGCAAATCCTCTGGATTTTGCATAATTAAACTAGTATTAAACAAGCAATTCTCATAATTGGATTTGGAGAAAGTGTTTTTGTTCATGCAAAAACCATCCACGGAGCAGATGGAATTAATGGTGTGATATACTCCAGGAATACTCCTCAATGGCTTCATTCAAAGAGAGGCTCTTGGTGTCTATAAATGTGCCTGTCTTCAGATGCTTGTCCCCCTGATTTAGGAGTATCGATGTATTCAAGGCTCCAATGACTGACCCAAGGTCATCCTGAGTATTCCTGTCCAAAACATTTGAAACTGAGCCTTAGGAAGTAGTAAGCCTGATTCTAGAGGATGGATGCATTTTTGGACTTAGGGTACCATCTCGCTGGAAGCTGTGTGGGAGGAATCCTTCTTCTTCACTGGGGATATAGCTTAGAGCAGGGGTGTCCAACTCCAGTCCTGGGGGGCCGGAGCCCTGCACATTTTTGGGTTTCCCCTCATTTAACACACCCGATTCAACTCCTTGTGCTAATTACCACACAGCTCTTTAGCTAAATCATTTATGGTGGAACAGGGAAAGAACTAAGCTACTTCAGGGCTCCGGCCCCCCAGGACTGGAGTTGGGCACCCCTGACTTAGAGAGACAAGATAATCCATGTCAGGGAGGACATTTTGACCTAGGAGAGGATTTGTAAACCTCCATTTCAATTAAAAGAACCTGGATTCAAGTTCTTGCTGTGTGCTGATGAGTCAGTCTCCCATAATCATGCGTGTGTCACTAATGTTAATGCGAAACAGTTGGATGAGTTTTTCAATTAAAAAAAACAAACCAGTTCAAAGCACATGTAGAACTGAATTATTTATTCAAGCACAGGAGCCTTTCAGTTTTAAAGTAGTCTGTAAAATCTGAAATAGCTCATAATGTCCTCCTGACATGGATTATCTGGTCAGCCTA
>JAODKE010000125.1:26550745-26563045 GCA_026779605.1 Mormyrus hasselquistii
TTTGTGGTGAGCATATGTGTGTTTGTGTTGATGTGGAGTATGTGTTCGGACATTAGAAATGAGAAGCTCTGTGTCCTTAACTTTCTCTCCATACTCTCTGCAGCTCTCCTACCTGACTATAATGATGTGAAAGCTGAGTGTAATTCTTGATTTCTCCTCGCACCAGGCATAAATTGATCTGGAGATCAGTTGTGGCATTGGTGCATTTGCCTGTATTTTTCTAATGAACATAAAAACATGGTGAGGAGCTGTTATACGCCGAGCTACTAAAATGTTTTTCACTCTTCTGTCTTCTGCCTTTGATGAGCTAAGTGGGCTGCACTGATTGCATAAAAATTATTAGTTTTATATGACTTTGTACTTTTACCCCTGACTACTTCTTTCTCTGTACCTTTTTCCAAAGTAATCCTACAATTCTGGTGGAGTTTAGAAGTTACAAGAAAGAGCTGACTCAGAGAACACATGGAGAGACATTCTGATAGGAGGAAAGGACACCAGGAAATCTCACACTGTTCCGAAAGAAGAAGAAATTAGGTGACAGAGTGCACACAAAGATATACGAACAAAGTAAAAGAAAAAAAACCCAGACACATATACATATTAGGTATATATATTGACGTTTGGTTCCTACAATGTAATACACACACACACACACACACACACACACACACACACACACACACACACACACACACAGGTTTGTAATAATATCTCTGTGGGGACTCTCCATTCATTTCTATGGAGAAACCGTTAATCCCAACCTGACGATCTTACCCCTACCCAAGTAACCAAAGTAACCATACATAATACAAGACTTTTGGCATTTTTACTTTTTCGGTCGCATTCACAGATCTTTTGTGGAGACCTGAAAAATGGTAAAAAAAAAAAAAAAAGACATTTGGTCCCCACAATGTAATATAAACCTAATCCACACACACACACACACACACACAGAAATACATATGACTACATGCATAACTGCACATAAACACAAATATGGACACATACACAAATACATGCAGAAATGCTCAAACACACACACATGCTCTCTGCTCTCATGTGCCTCCACTCCCCCAGTGCATACTGAGGGAGGAAAACCTCATAAATGTACTGCTCACGTTCATCACGTCTTATCAGACCCATCTCATTAAAAGCTTCTTCAGAAATCACCCTGTTGAATCACAACACAAAAATCACAAGTTTTCGCCACACAGATTGAACACTCAGAATCGATATACACCACGCCCTCTCACTGATATACTGCACTGATGCTGTAACAGCACGCAAAACGGTCACATGAAGGACAGAGCAAAGCAGTCAGATCTGAAAAATTGTCCCTGTTTGTTCCCCATTCTGCAGTCATTCTGCATAAGCTTTCTGCGTCCCAGGTCCCTTTGAAGACACAGCTTTTATGATGAGGGTAACCAAAGAAAAACAAAATGTGAGCGCAGAGACGTTTTGGTCATGACAAAGGCAGATCATTCACTGTACTGTACTAAAGCAGCCCCCAGCTTCACCAAATCCACGACCCATTACAGTCCATCTCCCTACCTCTATATATTAATGCAAACACTTATGCTGTCAACGATGGCTTTCAGAGGGGAAACAGGTTGGAGGTATCCTTAGGTAACGTTGTCAGCTGACACTCAGCAACAACTCCCCTTTACTTGCACCGACACATACTGCTCAGTCATCTATGCCTTTATGTTCCTCATATTCAGTACATTTCATACCCTAATTAAATAGAGAGCGTAGTAGACGGAGGCAAGAAAGAAGTATATATTTTGCCTCATTTTGCTGCAGGGTTTCTATTAGGAGCTTAGCCTGAGAAAAAAAAAACAAGTCCATTAGCCAGTTCCTTTCAGTCTCACAGCTTGAAAACGGAGAGACTGATATGCTCCTATAACTCGGAGCTGAAACAGAGTGGGCAGGGTCATACATGGTGACCCAGGGCGACCGTGTCTCAGACATTCTCTGCCGCAACCTTCGCAACACTAACGATCAGAAAGCTCGGAAATTAAAAAACAAATTAAACGAGCGTGGTGGTGATATTAATATACTGCTCCAAAACCTGAAGTGTTCTAAGAAAGTTTTTTTCTTTTTTCCTTTTCTGATGGTGCCCTTCGAGCAAATGAGGCAATGTCCTTCCCCAGCACCCCGCGACACAAGTTCGCCATCTTTTCTTCCTCCCTAATTTACTCCCTTTAATTTGCGGACACTCACTGCAGACACAGGGAGAGCAGCCAAAGTTTGAAACGGAGCCTGTTGTGTTCTCCCGGCAGCACTTTCATTATTAATGGCAAGAAATCCACATAAAAGAACCGAAAATATCTTTAAATTGTCTCCACCAGTCAGAATAAAATGTTGCACAGAATCTCAGCAGTCTCTAAAAGTCAATCTGTTTTAAAGTTGAATCAACAACTGATATTAGCAAAATATGCACAAAATATATATTTTATTAAACTGAAAATCTACCAGAACGCACACTCAAACTGCTTTGAAAAGTACTCCACAACAGTGTTCCTCGAACTGAATTAATCTGGAACTGAATAAAAATGCCAGGCAGGACCAGTTCACTGGAATGTGCTTTACAGATAAAGATGGGGAGGCCCCAGCACCTGACGCGGGCATCTGCTCCCCACACCACCTTCCTGGTACCTCCTGGGGGTGCAGGACCTTCTGTGTCAGAGCCAGACACTACAGTCAGAGTTCAGATGTTGGCTGGTTCATACTCATGTTGTGTGAAGCATTGCGGTGTGTTACAGAGTATGGCTACTACTTCTGTCATGCTACGGGGGGAATCTTTGATTGCTTGCTAATTTAGTTAGTTTAACTGATTCCATTTCTTTTTTACATGTCATTAGCATGCGTCAACGTGAGGAGTCATAAAACACTGGAATTATCTCATTTACACAAATTACAAAAAAAAAAAACCTCTGAAAACCCCCCAGGCTGGAATACTGGCCAGGGGCCGATGCCCTGGAAACGTTGAAACACCAAGTCTCTTCAGCCAGGAAAAGCTCTTTTCATCGTATGTCATGTTTTATTTGTTCTTTCTTTGCAGTCCATCTCATATCCATAGTGACTGCAACATTATAATACGAAATCCCATTAACATCAGCATCAGGCATTAATATCAGGCATATCCTGGGCAAATCAATTTACCTACATTTGAATAGGTACCAGTGTTTATTTTGATGGTATATCGTCTATTGACGAAAAACGCAAGTAAATTTTCGTCATATTCTAGTCATCTGATGTTTTTTTAGTTTAGCCTAGTTGTGATCTACAAAAAAGTATAGGATATTTAGTTGACCAAATCTACAACAGGTTTAGTCAGTCTAATACATAACTTTCACATTTCTTTGAATCGTAGCATCATTTGCTCAAAGTGTGTCCCAGAATACTCTACAGGGCAACAGCTGAGGAGACAGTAAGACAGAGGCAAAGCTGAAGTGTGTGGGACAAATTGGCACAAAACATAATAAAAATTGCAAAACGTTCCGAGTATTTGAATTAACAGCCTTACTAATTACAAGGTCAGTATACAGTATATCCTATTGCCAAAACCACAGGACACGAAGGCTGGAGAAATCCCGGACAGGACACCAGTCCATCACTGAGAAGTAATTAGAGAAGTTGAAGGCAACCCCCCCCCCCTTTAAACTAAAAATAGCTTTCATATAAAGCTTATCTTGAAAAATAATTAGTGTAGAAGACAACCACTGTGCAAGGTTATGTATTGCTGGCAGAGTTATAAAAGACGCTAGTACTAAAGATGATAGATGCCTTCATAAGATGTTTAGAATAGCTTGTTGTGACTGTACTAGAGCTCTCCAGTAAAAAATGTAACCCTCCTGCTTTTTAAAGCATATTACTATCCACATATTGTACATATTCTTCATTCCTGTCCACACATGGAGGTGGTACAGGCCATTATAATGGAAATGCCATTTAATGGAACTTTTTTCATTTGCTGCCATGATGCCCCAGCCTCTCCAATTTGCAATTAAATCATTCATTGTCTGATTAAAAATACTGCTTGCTGACAGAGATTGATCCACCCACCCCGGTACCTTGTATGGTATACCACTCGTAAATGTTTTTTTTATTTTATTTTTCCAGGATAACTTTTGAATCAAACAGATCATACATGGTACACATTTATTGAAAAAGGGGGATCAGTGGATGAATGGTTTGGGGACATGTTTAGAAAAAGGTTGATTGTTTCAGTAGTATGTATCTTTCTCTGGGTTTTCGGTTAAGTAGAATAACATTTTCTTAATCTCTTTAAATCACTAGGCTCCCCCTTTGGACATCCTTAGCAAACGTCAGTACAGCACACCTACAGCTGGCTCATTTACCTACAGGTGATTTGAAGGGATCAAATCACAGGCACAGAAAAAGTCCCTCCGGTGCCTCTGCTGGTTTTTCTGCAGTATCCCTGATACCCGAAGTGCCACTTAGAGAGTGAAACAAAAATCAATGGCTTAATGATCCAAAACCGGTAATAGAAAAAGAAAAACAAAATAATAAATAAAAGGTCTCTAGACAAATCTGGCTCCTTTCTGTGCCCCTCAGCGCTGCATATGTTGGCTTACATTGACACTGTGCCACAAAGCATAGTGATTTACTGATCAGCTATTTTACCCCAGTACATTATTACACGGAGCAGCACAGTGGTGCAGTGGTTAGCACTATTGCCTCACACCTCTGGGGGCAGGGCTGAAGTCTCTGCCAGTGTCCTGTGTGTGGAGTTTGCATGCTCCCCCTGTGTTGTCGTGGGCTTTCCTCTGGGGACTCTGGTTTCTCCCCACAGTCCAAAAACATACTGAGGTTAACTGGAGTTAACTGGGTCAGCTGGGTAACTCCATGTATGAGTGACTGGTGTGTGAGTGTCTTCAGCGATGGGTTGATTCCCATGCTGGGTTGTTCCCTGCCCTGTGCCCATAGTCTCTGGGATAGTCTCCGGACCCCCTGCAACCCTGAATAGGACAAGTGGTGGACATTTTTACCCCCCTCCCCCACTTCAATAATTGAGAGTTTAGGTCCTCCTGGAGAGTATGGGACAGAGAAAGATGCAATTTACAGGACATTATAGGGGGCCACACAGGGAGCCAGGTCTTGTGACATAAATAATTTTGATTTATTAACTTGGATTACCACCAAATCAAAACTTTGACCCATCTACTCCACACAATTTACTGGTACTTATCACAGCTTGTCTAACTTGTCAGAGGCAGTTTTCTCACTCTGTTCCTGCCCAGTGGGAATCCGCCCTTGGAGTTGGGTGTGTAATTTGTGATTAGCAGATCCATCATAGTTCACTCTCAGTCTGCTCACTCTCAAAATCTGAAGAGAACACAAAGTATGGCTCTATGTCAACACACTGAAAAGGAGGGGTACTGACCAATCGAAGGCTGACACGGGGTACTATCCAATCATGGGGCAGTGCAACCTCATACAATCACCGACTGCCCTGCAATCGTAGGATTTCAGTTGAGATTAGTGTCCCAAGAGCACGTTGAAATTTTAAAGCATTTGTTGGGTAAAATTAAATTTGACTGACCCACCATAATTACACTGTGCTGGATTTGAACCGGAAGCAAAACACATACATTTCATTTCCATGAGAAATCACTGGCAATGGTAGCACGTGTTTTGTAGCTACAGTATACATTTTGTGAATAGATCCATTTTCATTCGAACGTGAATTTAAACAAACATTAAGTGAAGTGAAGAAAAGCCAACAAAACCTTTGTGAACTTTTCCAGTACCGTTTAGCCCTAAAAATAATTAATATTAATTGATTATATGTAACATATAATGTAAAATGATACAGCTAAGTGACTGAGCTAACCTTCATTTTAGCCGAGCTTCTTCTGAAATACAGGAATCATAGAAAGTAAGCTAAGAGAAATAATTTAAGTCAAAGTGATGACAAAGAGAGCCTAGGCTACTCCGAGAGGTCTAACATCGCTACAAACCTGAATGTCTTCTTTTAAAAGGCATTTTCATTGCAGTTGTGATGTGGTGATATTTAAGTTCTGCTTTGCAATACTGATGAATGTTGCTTTCACTCTTTGTTTGGACCCTACTCCTCTAGCCTATGCACCATCTTCCTTCTACAATATTCCCAAATAATTGATGCTTTTTAATACTCGAGCAATTGATTTTAACTGAGTAATTGTGACAGCTCTAGATATTTACAACTTTCTTTTTATCCATGGTTCTTGGTGTAAATTATAGTCCAGCGTGCTTTGCAGCTACCAAAGTACAGAAATAGTGGCTTATGTCTAGAATGCTTCCAGGTTGCCATGGTTACTTGTCAACTGTAAGCTGCTCCTCATGGCAGTCGGGAATTCATGGTTGTTGGGCATGGCTATTCTTACATACACTGTAACAGCAACAGGCAGCTTCAACCTAAGAAAGAGCAGGCAGACTGAAGGCCATTTCACACCGAATGCTACATGCAAGAGTGACACATATTTGTGAAATATTCGTATAAAAAAATTGTCAGAACAAAAACTTTCACACAAAACATGGTGCAAAATTATCACAACTGATTGAGAAAAGTTTGCATACTGAAAGAGACTGTCAAACAGCCGACACACACTAGCATGAGTGACAACATGTATTTGTCATCAATTGTTGCTGTTTTAATATTTATTTTATTTTTCTTGAAGTATCACTAAATCTGCTTTGTCAATCTACCCAAATAGAGAAAACAGAGCTTATCGATAACTTTAAATTTTTTTATTGGAAATTGATTGGGCCTAGTCAAGCAACAATAAAAATATCAATAATTAGCCACACAGTTTAATATAATCCAAGAGGCATATTACAAAACCTTAAAAATTTAGGGAAAATGCAGCACAAACACCAGCAACCAAATAGCAAACAGCGTAACATGCCTCTTGTCATAAAATAAGTCAGGCTAGTAGGGATGTGCAGCAATGCTTTCATTTTGAGAATCAGTTCTATTAAAATGTTAAAATATTTTTTACCTTGTTATTTAAATGTTTATGTTATAATATTATAAAATACATACCAACTTTGGATCAAATCAAAATCAGAATCAAAAACAAAATCAATGGTATTACCCATCACTACAGACTAGTGCTGTAAACCAAATGCAAGTTGCAAAAACTGACATTCTATTCATTGTTCACTTTTTAACACATTGGAAAACTGCAGAAATTAAACTGTCTCTGAATAAAAAAGTGTCTATTTGCACCCGGGTGAAAATAACCGCATGGCATTTATTTGGCTATTTATATCCAGCCTCCACCAGATCAACAAAAAATGCAAACAAGAAAGCATGCTTGCCTTTAATGACCGAAGGCGCAAAACTGGGATACAAAAATAAAAGGTAAAGTACATTAAGCACAAAATGCACGTTTGTTCTAGCAATAGTTAGAGGCATGCAGTAATCTTGCTAAGTAGCACTAGCTAAAGGACTCAAAATCGAGGGAAGGAATTTTAGATTTCCGGAGTGGGGTGGCATTCAAAAAAACTGCAGATTCAACAGCATCAGACATGGAATTTTTAGTGAAATAGCACTGTTGGCTACTGACAGCTAGGTGCAAATAGCAGCTGCATGCTATATTCACCTAGGTGCAAACAGCCACATTGGCTATCCACCCCAGGTGCAAATAGCACATAAAAATGACAGATTACAACAATACAGATATGTCAGACTCGGTATGACAGCCTTCAATGACATACACCTGTTCATTTTTCTCACGTGAAAAAAACAGACTAAGTGTGAATAGGCCTTTAGTTCCTGTGTCTATGAATATGTAAAGGGTGGGGGCGGGGGGTGACTAAGATATGATGGAAAACTCGGACATGCTCATTCAGATGTCCTGCCTGTTTAGACACCCCGGGGGAGAGCTGACTTGCACTTCATTAATTGGACAACTATTCAATTCCCATTGAAGCCCTGAACGTTACCCCCTGCAACCATGCCATTTCCTTAATTTTAATGCTCCAGAGCAGATTACATTATCTTGTACTCTGAAACACTGCGGCAGCACAGGGGTGCCCAATATCGCTTAAATGCCAAATTCCTGCAGGTTTTGAGGAGTACTTTTTTAGCTGAACCACCAGATAAGGTATTACTTGAACTTACTTTCCTGGTAACTACTTCTAAAACCCAGTGAAGGACTGAGGCTGAATTAAATCTTACACATCCTCTCACCGTTATTGGCCAAGGTTGGGTGCCTCTGTCTTGACAACACTAACCAATGTCTGTGGGCCTATACTTATTACGACCTTTTTTCATTGGTCAAGGAGACGTTTCTTTCCCCTGCTCTGACAGTTTACAAATGTTTAATGCTATAACCATTTACAATAAAAATAAGCTAACTTCTTTTATTCCAGATACAAACTGTTATTCTATTTTTATTTACAAATAGCCGTTTGTTTTTAAAGTGGTACCCAAATTCTTCTGTCACATACAATGATGACAGCTAGACTTTAAGGTTACAAGGGGCACAGGATTTCCAAATTAAAATATGACACCTGCAAAAAATGTTGTGTGCTTAAGGCTCTAATTAGGCTAGATGCCAGGTATATAATTTATATTGTGCACTTAACTAAAACAAACAGGCTTGTGGGAGATGAAGGAGCTAATTCAGTCAAATCAACTCTAAACACTTTCAGCTTCCTCCCAGCTCAATCAACACCCAGGTTACTCACTGATAAAATAGGCACAGCGTGAAAAATAGAACACACTGTACAAACAAATAAATCAGCAAAGGATGCCATCTCAAAGGGGATTACGCGAAAACTGAACACACAGATACCAGGGGACCAAGCAGCAGGAATAGCACCATGCTACCAAATATGAATCCTCTGCCCAAGGGACTGCTGGGTAATGCCATTAAGGCCATTTGTGGTTGCTGTCATCTGCCTTTAATGCAACTTATCTCTAGGGGTGCATACGTGATACTTATTTCTCTTCTGTGTGGAAAAACAACAAAGCATTCTGCCATTGTTTGCATTTAACCTTGTGTAACCCTTCTGCTATCATTATCTTGTGGTTCTAAAAACCTTTTAATCCTATGAGCAGTGCTAGCCCGGGCTAAATGTGTGGCAAAAGTGTATGGAAATTGCGGTGCACTGGTGTTAAGTGGGATGAATTTTGATCCTCGGCGGGGGTTTCTCAAAGGACATAGCAAAACGGGGATTTCCTTTTGTAAGATCAATCGGCTAGAAGCACTTTTAATCTCTAATGTTCAATCAGCAACCAGGTAACATACCAATGAACTCATTTGGAGCGTGACCAAGCAGCAAGCCCTTCTTCATGTGCAAGTCAGAGCATACCAATGGAACAATTATGATAGCGCCCAACGCTGGCTTGTCATTCTGCTGTATGCTTGGTTGCAGTTGATTGTGTGTGTGGTTAGGCTGAGGCCCACACACACCTAAGAGGGCAGCCTGAATGGAGACATTTCTTCTTGGTGTTAATAGAGGGCATTTTTGCCAATTTCCTCACAGCGTGATGGACATCGTCATGGAGCAATTTTAATCAAAATCAAGAGTAAAACTACAAACCGTGCTTTTGGAAATGTCAGCATTGTACTCCCTAAACAGCTCCGTCACTTGCTCCACCCATCTAAGCCACACTCATCCCACGCTCACCAACATGTACAATTTCAAGAAGTACTGGATGGATGTCACCAGGAAATGTAAAAGCTAGTAAATGTGATTTTATCTGGAAGCTCAGTCCTAGTTGTGACATGTAGGTCTGAATCTACATTTGATCATTTATTGCACATTCCACTTATAAGACTTTCCCTGGCAATTAGGCGGTTACTTATAGTACTTTGCAAATGTTTAAATTTCCGTGTCTGAAAATGTTATAAAGCATTTTTTATAAAAAAAGTTATAAAATTTATATGATTCTATATTTATATTTACTTATTTCTGTTTTGCACAATGACCAGCATTTTCTGTGACATAACAGTAAGAACAGACACACTATAGTATGCTGTTTCTCGTACCCAAGATGGACATTTAACTAATTTACATTTAATTGCCCTTTAATCCAAAAAGTCTTGCAGTAGAGAGAATGGCTACAATTTATGAGTGTGCCCTGGGATTTGGACGCATAAGGTCCACATGATTATCACAATGCTGAGCTATAGAAGAACTTGTGGTGCATTCGTTTAACATGCCCATGAATTACTAAATCAAGGTCATGGTCATGGGGTCAGAAAATATGAGACAAATTGCATACTATATTAGTTCAAAATGGGACACAGCGTTTTATTGTATGAGGTGATTGTGCAATGTACTGGATGGGTGCAAAAAAATAAGAATGTTATTTTCAGTATATATAAGGACTTAGCTGAAATCAACAAGAACACAATTTACAAATCTAAGTATTTTTAAAATTTACCAAATACTGAGGTACTGAAAAATGTTATTACATAACATTCAAAAAATCATCTTGCACGCTACAGTTTTAGAGCCACTGAACCTTTTTGTAAACAAAAAGTTTACAAAAAGATTCATGAAATTAATCCAAAAACTAAACTATATATAAAAACTGAGCCAATGAGGATGAGATTTATACCAAAATGAGCCAATGAAGATGACAGAGATACTGAGCTGAGCCAATGAAGAAGAAACAGACAGAGTACGAAGACTAACAAAATGCTGCACTGCCAAATATTCTACAATGAAAGTTCCGGTGCATAAGTAGAACAAAGTTCCGGTAAATAGGCAGAACAAGACAAACGCTCTAAGATAAGAAAAATTATAAAAGGAAACAAACACCCTCAAAACAAATGTGGAATCTTCTCTTGTATCTCTTTGATTTTGCACACTCCTTCATTAGCTGGACAGATAGAGCAAACTGTATCTCCAGCTCACTCCTGTGCCTTTCACTGCCTCCCAAATGAGCCATAACAAGACACAAGAGAAGAGGGGATCACATGAATGCTAAAAAGCGGAACCCTAAGCACTGCTTGGCAAAAGGGAGACAAGTACCTCCTTTACATTTGTGCTCCATGTTCATCCACTGGCCTCAATCTACCCAAGGGAATCCCCAGCTGACAAAGCCGCTATGTTCCTTGAGTTGGCACCTTTTCCTCACTTACATGTAATTGTCAAAGTGGGTGCAGCAGTAAATACCCTTTAGCAAATGTTCTTCGTAGGCCTATTTGCAGGTATAACCATGTGCATCATCTTTATTTTGCTTCAGAATGTCCCTGCTGACATTTGTAAGTAGACAGGTTAAGGTTGTGGCGGTGAAGGAATTTCCCCTGCAGTGATTTACGGTGGCTCGATACCACAATATGCGCTATAATAACCATTTTTTGTGTGTCGGTTTTTGGCAAATTACTTAATTTATCTTGATTTAGTGCTAAATAAATAAGTTTTATGGCTAGGCTATTATTAGGTATATTGTTGCTTTCTAAATATGAGCGTTTTAGGGCGGCTTGTTTTGTGGTTCTGCAAGTAAAAAAATCATATAGCATTGTTATTTCAAAATAATAAAAAACCAAAAATTATTAAATTAAAAATCCGGGCTGCCTTGCACTCACAGGGGAGTCGGATGGTGTGGACTTTACCCTAGAGTTCCGGACAATTGCTGCAGGGCTGGACTGGCCACCAAAGTGCCTGAAGGTCCTAAACAGATGAGCGCTAAACCTGGACCTGCAGGTAGCACTGGCTTGTCGTGGTGAAGCCAGGACCTTCACCAAATACGGCACCAAATGCAGCTGTCGATCACCCTCGACAATATCATCTGGGACCGGTGCAAACCCCCTGGACTGAAGTTCCCTGATTTCTACTGCACTTCCCCTGCCAAACCAATACTGGAACTTTGCATATGTGTTCAGCAAGCAATAAAAAAAGTCAACAAAAGACGGGAAAAAACGTGCAGTGTTAAAACAAAACACCTGGTTGGATATCTCACAGTTAATTAGATTAATTGGCAGAAGGGCCTAACGTCATGGTAAAAAAAAGAAAAAAATCACGAACATTGCAATTGTGGTGGTTGCTTGCTGCCCCCAGCAGTTGCTTTGCGTATTGTGGTATTGCAATATTGTGGTTATCAATACTGCCCTAATACAGGGGACAACTACCAAGCTGACAGAGGCAATGTAAACCTAAGTAAATAAATGAGCTAGACTCCTTGACTAACAGAGCCGAGGTATGATCTCCTGTAAGTGTACGAGCCCCCGAGTCCTCTGGATCACCGACACGGGCCTCCCCCCCCACCCCGCAGCGCCCGCCGCCCAAATCCAACAAAAAGACAGGCACGGCAATCGGCGGGGGTGGGCA
>JAODKE010000125.1:26566791-26598809 GCA_026779605.1 Mormyrus hasselquistii
TTAATCATTTGCACTTCCCTGTTAAGATTCATCTAATTTCCAGGTTAGTTTAATAGCATGTATGTACACTCTTCAATGTTGCATCAAATTTTCAGCAAGGAATTATTGTGCATTTGTTTATATTTTCATACTTTAAGCCTTTCAAATGTTTAGTGCTAATTTTGTGGTTTTAATGGATTAGGCCATGTCTCCCAAGCCCGTCAAATATTAACTTTTCTATTTGTCCAAACAGAGTTACATGTGCCCACTTATGCACATTATAAAAGGTGCCTAAAGGGTGCCGTAGAAAGTGCCGTCAATGGCCATGCCAGCAGTTTCTCTAGGGATGGGCTCACCTTGGGATCTAACAGGGCAGACGTTAATTAGCAGTCTGCCCTTTGGAGACTCACCTAGGTCGTTATTAATGGTCAAACCGGCTACACCAACAGTTTGTTAAATGCAACCTCTGGGGGAATAGCAAGCGTTTGTGATGAGGCACAGAGGCTCGGCCTCCTTCAGTGGGACAGGCCAGCCAGCAGAAAACCTGGCAACAAAGGCTATGAAAGAATCAATCAATGCCAAACATTTAAAGTACCTTTGAAGTCACTGAACAAAGTATTCCAATGTGTTCCTCTGAACTCAGGATAAAGTCAAATAAACAGGGGGCATTCGTGCATAAAACAACACTGAAAAGAAGGAGAAAGGGCTGATATGCGGCTTTCAGCTAATAGATGTAATAATCACAATAATAAAAATGGCTGGCAGACGACCCAGCCATTTGTTCCAAGAATAATAATTTACTGCAGTGAAAGTTAATTGCAGGACAGCATATCCGAAATCTGGGACTAATAAAAGCCCAGAGCGCACGATTAGCGAATCACCGTGGCTCATCTCTGCCTCTTCCTTATGTTTACTTTCAGCTTCCAAAGGCAACACTTCCATTTGAACTAGAACCTTTGTTTTGTGTGATGACCATTATGCTTTCATTAGATGCTCAACAAAGTGTTTTTGATGTCCTTTATAAGCATAACAACATGACTAATTACCCACATTAAACTGCCATATTACTATCAAAATGGTCTTTTCTGACTGGGTGAAATAATTTGGTGCCTTGTGGAAGGTCAGTATCAAAAATGTTGTATACAACATGCAGCAATGAATGAAGTGTACTATGAACCATGCATATACTAAGCATGCATGTACTAAGGAACATTGTGCTTTATATTAATATACACATTGTGTACAGTCTTCTACTTACTGTGCGCTGTGTGCTGTCTGGTATATACTAGGTGTGCTGGGTGCTGTACTTCCGGAGCTGAGCGTGTTATTTTCACTATTATTTTCATTATCAAAAGTCCACTTCTGCCAGAAAGACTGACACTGGCTCTACTGCAGGTTTTCCTTGTTCCCACATCCTTGGGCCAATTCACCTGCCAGCCTGCTGTAACTGGGCTGCTCGTGTGTGCAGGTTCATGCGGTCTCATGTGAGGAAGATGCGGAGGATACCAGGTTATGTGTATCTCTGAGGAACTCCTGTACTTATTGGGAACTTGCAAAGAATTTGCACTCTGGCCTTCCGGCCCAGTTTTGCAGTGACTGGTAGTGCAAACATCTGGAGGCTTTAACCTCACAGTACTGAATGCATGTGGAACACTATGCTCCCGTTCATTTTCTCTGATTAGCCACCACAGCACACCCCCCCGCTCACACACAACCTTTAAATGGGAATAAATTACATATTCATTTAGCTGGGAAGGGTATCCAAAATCAATCGATCAATAGCCAACCTATTTGCCCCCGTTCAATGTAGTAGAAGATGTTTTTAGAAATATTCTGCATGGTCAATACAGCTGTAAAGATGCATGCATGCACTTTTCAGAAAAAAATATGACATAGGAACACCCAAGGGAAAAATGGAGGAAGAAAAAAAAGGAGGGAAAGAGGGAAGGTACAGCTGAGGAGACGGAGAGAGAGTGCAGAACAGCAGGGCTTGTTTAATTTATCAAAAGCGGCTTCACAGAAAGTTGTAGTGTTAAACTTTAATGGCGAGAGCCCTAAAGTCCTGATATAACAAGATGAAGAAGAAAAGGGAAAATTCAGAGAGTGAACTTTGTATGTCTGTGTGCAGGGGTGTGTGGGGGGGGGGGCACATTCAGCAGCCCAGGATCTGGCTCTCAGCTCCCACTACAGGGAGCCTCAGAGTGAAAGCTGCGCCACACGCTCAGACAGACAGATGGGTGCGAGACGACAGGAAGCCTCAGGACACCTCGACTGTGGCGTGTGTGTGCAGGTCTGCGAATCTACATATGAAGGCAAAACATAAACATGGTTTCTGCTTCGAAAAGTTTATGACAGACCCTTTTAATCTATATAAAAATGCCTTTTTTGTGCATTACTGAGAGAGTGAATATACAGTAGTGGTGTATACTACCATTCAAACTATGCATCTGCATGGGGCTCTGAGGTTTGGGGGGCTCCTGCTGGCTGCACTACACTAAGAGGGACAAGGGTCCCCAGATTAAACTTTTTAGTGGGGCCCCAGGACAACAAACCTGTCCCTGTGTCTATATCTGTGTTTATGCTTGCATGACCTTGTGGGGTTTTGTGTGTGTGTGTATGTATGTATGTATGTATGTATGTACATATATGTGGGCATGCGTGTGAGCTCTATGATTCCCTGATTACATCTGTGATAAATTAAAACTTTAAGTTTGGAAACAGACCATCCAAAAACAGTAAGTTTAAATGTTTAAATCTCCGTACAGAGCTGTTACTGTACCCTTGAGAAATTTTAGTAAAAATTCACCAGTAAACACTCAGCTGTTAGAGAAGGTGAGAGGTTAAAATGATAAGCTACATGGGATGTAATTTGTTGGCAAGGAAAATAAATAATGTGGTATAATGACAGAGCAGCCACGATAAAAAATGATGAAAAGTGCTTCCAGGAGAGGTTAACCAAGCCCCCTAAGATCAGACAGCTAGCTATGGGCTATTTTTCAAAAGGCCTCACTCCTGCCTGAAGGGCCCTACAGCCAACAGAGTGTGGCCTTCTGGGAAATGGGGAAGCTCCATTGGGCTCTTTTTCAGCTCTTGCCTAGCTCTTACCTGGGGAGGCTGGGGGGGAGGGGGGGTAGCTCTCATCTAACGGCCTCCCTTGCCTTGCTGACTTGATCTAATCAGAGGACTGCCACCGATTCAGGTGACAAAAACATGCTGCTGATGCTGCACTGCCTTTCCAAGTAAAACAAGTCATCACTCTAAATACTGACTTTACAGAGCTAGTTTGTCGTTGTCATTCCCATTAAATAGTGTGCTTAGGGACAGACAGCTCACAATTACACCTGTACCACTTGTTATGATGCAGAGGACTCAACATGACATGCTACTGAATAATGTGGCACATTGCAGCAGCGCCGGATGCTGCACTATGCATGCAATGCAAGATCAAGAGGAATTCATAACAAGCTGGGCTCAAAGGTATGAGGCCTGAATAGCAGGTCTGCTCCAAAGATTCAATATGCAGTCCCTGGGAGTTCATTTATATGTGTAACTTTACAAGTACCCTTAAAGCAAAAAGGAAAAAAAATCTCAAACTAAACAAAATGCTACTTGCAAAGAGCAGACCACACCAGAAGCTCGCTCGCTCTCTCATCAGTTTACCAATGCCTCCACTCTCCTTGTCTCTACATGCTAGACTCCATTAATGCAATGACACCATGCATCTCTGGCCTTCATTTACTTGGCAAGGCAATTAGGAGCCCAGATACAGCACTGGGGGTAGGACGGAAGTGTTTTGCTTTTAATCACCTGTAGTAATTAGTCTCCCCCAAACTGTGCCATTAGCTATCTGTCCCGGTGCATCCTCACAGCACGCTCTTGTACAGATGACACTAAAAAACCCATCATTAGAACAAAAGATCACAAAGCTCTGTCCCTGTCCGGATCATGGAGCCAGGCTGCTGTCCGGGAGCATTACAAGGTTCGTCCCATGAGGGGCCCAATCCATCAAAGTAATTCTTCTGCCCTCCCCCCTACTCCTCCCCACACTTTGCAACGTAATCATTTTCCTCCTCTCCCGGAGTGTGACATTGATTCATAAAGTATGCGGTACGATGTGCTGGGCTCTGCCAACGTTTTTGCGAGAGTCTTAGCTGGAAGTGTCCGCGGCCCCTGGAGACAGACGTATGTGTCACTCTGTGGCGCCCCCTCCCTGTCTGGCTCGGAATCACAGCTGTCGCAAAATTGCGTCGTGGTGAGCTGCTGACCAAAGGCAGGGCGGTGGACTAAACGCGTTGCACGCTTGAAATGGGCTCAGTGTATGAAAAGTAAATACACCCCGCCAGGAGAGAACCGCTAGCAGGATCCTCGCACCTTCTGAGCTCTCGGCATGAAGCCTTCAGTCAAGTGCTCCTCCAGAGTGGACCACTCTCTGGCTTTTGGCTGGGTACAGCAAGTAAAAGCGAAGAGAACTACATTGAGCCAATTGTTCCTCCATGTGGAAAGGTGACACAGAGAAACACTGTCAGTGTGCCCTCCAGAGAGTAAAAAGACAGAGAGGGAGAGAGGGGAAGGGTTAGAACAAGTAGGAATAAAGGACCAGAGGGAAGCAGCAGAAGAACAAACAATACAGGCATTAAAAAATTAATTGAGAATTAGAGTAATCGCAGCCCAGCTGGTCAAACAGTAACATCCAAGGCTTTAGACGAAGCTCCAAACAACAGTGTATCTGCAGAAACTCATACTCATGCTCCTACCCAGCCTTATAATATAGGTTGAGATCCCAGCTACAAACTGAATGGAAAGCAGCCTTAATGAAATTTTCATTGTGTCGAGGGCATGTGTTATCAAAATCAGGGAACACAGCCCAGCTATCCAGACATATCATTAATGCCCAGTCTGGCTGTTCTGGCAAGGCAGGGCCATCTGAGCCTGTTCACAAAATACCCATAATGAGTAACAGCCAGCTAACCGAAATAAATATCACAAAATGAAGGATGGAAAGACTGAAAAAGAGTGTGATGCACATAGCAGAGACTGCCATTCACTTTACCCCTCTGCATCCACCCCACCCCACCCCCTCCTCCCCCAGGACTGCCCAGCCAGGCCTGGCTGTATTTAGAGCGTGCAAAATCACCTGCCTCCTTCTCCTGCTCTTCCCCCTCCCTTAGGAAGTGGATGAGACAGAGGGAGGAGTGGCAGCGGCTGCGAGAAGACAAGGAGGACAACTGACCGAGGGAGAGGAGCGATGAAGACCCAGCGGAAGGGGAGCGTAATACTGCTGGAGACCCGTGACATTCAAAGAGTAATGTGCGTGGGAGGCATGCGACATGCATCCTGCTTTCAGCTGACAATACTCTGCCAAAGTACAGCTTTGATAAGTTCTCTGATTTAACAGCTATGGGAGAACGACGAGCTTGGAGGAAAAGAAGTTCCTCTGCAAATCTGGGGTACACGATTTGTTCCCGACAGCCGGCTTGTGAAAAAATAAATTGTCCACAAACCTGAGGGAGCAAAGAATTGGTGAATGATCTGGCAGACAGTAGTACTGGTCTGAGAGCAGTGGGTGTAGCCATGATGCGGCAGTGGGAAGGCTGGTTGGCACAGTGAAGTACTGTGCTTATGCAGCACGGCCAATAAGCGGCACGGTGGCTTAAGAGCTGCGCTTCAGACTAATCTTAGTTTTATCATGGACTTCATTCAATCATTAGATGTTATTTAAGAAATAACCACAAAGAGGATGTTGTAAAAATATAAATTGTGTGATAACATTAATGGACTGTACTTATGTCAAGTAGGACAAGCAATATTGAATAGGGACGCAGTTATCCGTCAATCAAGTATCCTAGGCCCTCTTGTGAACCACTCTGTTCCTTTTGCAGTCTACCAATAATGAACAATCCTTTGACCACACATAATGAACATCATCTGTAGGGGCCTGTAAGTATGATTCCACAAAGCAATAGCACATAACAGACCAGCAAATGTTTGGAAAAGGGTTATTACTATTACTAAAATGCTGTGATAATAGAAATATGCGAAGCTGGTTTTCGTTATTGCTTTTTTGAAAGGTTCGCTACAATATTTTGAGAATGGAAATCGTGGCACTGTTCACCCTTCTGTTAAGTTGATGCGTGTGTGTGTGTGTGTGTGTTTACCCAGCCCAAAAAAATGATGGTGGCTCAGACTATCAATTTATATATGAGAAAAGAACAGCATCACACACTATGATGAAGCTGCTCCAGGGCCGGTGGGCTGGTGCAACTAATGTGTCTCCGGCGGTCCCGGCACGGTGCAAGCCCATCGATTGCTGGGCACTGCACATCACCACAACCTTCCCGAATTGCTATTGATAAGTGACCTGTAATGCGATTACTGCTCACTCTGAAGCGGGCAAAGCTATTAATTATTAAAAGCTGCCCAGGTTGCCTCTCCACATGCTGTTCTGACTTTGCGTCATAATGTTATTGAACGCAGGCTAGCGGGCTGTTATAGTGAGGGTCTGAATAAGGTTATGGGGGGGCGGGGGGGGGGGGGGTGTTCCCCTTTCAATTCAGAAAACAGCTACAGAACAGCAAATTCCGGGTGTTTCTGTGGGATACGTCTAATATCCTGCGACAAGGCTGTTCTGCAGATTATTTCCACTGAAGAACTGCTTGACTTAGACAGTGTCTCACTATCCCTTCAGCGGCCGTTACTCTTAGTGCTGTGGGGCCGGGGGCACTGCCAAAATTCAGTCCAGCTCCCACACAAAAGTACATAACACCTCAAGCAGTCATCAGTTCCTGCAGCTAGCCGAGTGCACAGCTCTACAACAGTGACTCCTAAATGTTCCCGTTCAGCCCAGACAGCCATCAGTAGTATTGACTGCTGTGGTGGGTCATTGCTCTGCCATGCAAGTGGGTCACCAAGTCCGTCAATAGTATAGATTCTCCCTGCCTCAGTCCCACATGCTCTCACCCCGAAAAACTCTCAGAGGTGTTCTCATAACAACCCAGCATGCTCTCTGATTCCCCGCCACCTTATATATATGGGATCTCTCTTTTTTTGGGTGTTTAGTATTTTTTTCTTTTTCTCTTTTTCACTCTTTAACATTTCTTCCTTCCTTTTCATCCTATATCCATGACTGTCCTATGCCTAGAGGTGGCAATTTCAGGTCCAGAAAGTAAAACTCCAGACCATGATTTACTTTCAACCAACCAGTTAAGTATAAAGAGCCACAGTCACAGAGTACTCAACTGCTTGGTTGAAACAAAATCTTGGTCTGGATTTGCACTTTCTGGACCTGAAATTGCCACCTCTGCCTATGCCCAAAGCAAAGGCTGTGTCTAAGTCAACCCATCAGAACACAGGGAGTTCTCAAACAGAAAGAGGTTCCTCTTTTATTTTTTAATTGGCCAAAACAGCAGCAGAATCTAATTCTACAGAAAGATCCATATTATGACGAGTTCAGAAGAAGTGTTTGCAGGCCAGATTCTTGTACAGCCTGCTTCTCTCAGCGACAAGCATCACAATCCACCCATAATCCATAATAACTGTGGCTGCACCTTCCGTCCTCAGCCAGTGAACCCTGAGGTGACTCTTTAGAATCTCAACATGAGAGAGTCTCACCTGAGTGCCTCATCATCCCTGCAGCCATACAGGCCTTCCATCGGAATCAATAAATCTCTCAGATCCGTCATGGCACCAGTGAAGCCGGAACTCAGGGGATTATAATTAATGTCTTGTCCCTTGTAGCACAAAATGTAAAAAGAGAGGAGTCCAGGAAAGATGCTACTATATGCTCCTAACCACATCACCCACTGGGGCAGCCAGAGCTGGCCTTAGGAATGGATGGACACACTACTCTGGCATTCCTGGCACTGACACATGAGTAGACAAGTTTAACTGTACATCAGTTGTGTAGACTAACTATAGAGACTGGAAAATTTCACCACTCGCAAGCTTTGAAACGCAGGGCAGAACAAGGAGCTGAACAGGAAGCCTATGTGCAGCAGCTAAGGTAAATAAGACCTTGCCCACACAATGACCCGGTACACGAGGCTAGTGATCATCACACTGTCAGGTTCTCAGAGAGGGCAGACATGATTTTCTGGCAAGGTCCAAAAACTGGCCTGAGGGGTGCTGCACAGCATCTACTGTGAAGTTTCTGTTCACTGCATTATTCTGCTTTATGAACCATAGTGCAAAGCTGCCATCAGAACTTTTTCAAAACATCTCCTAAATTTAAAGAGACATGGGAAATAGTAATTATATTTACTTCCTTTTGAGAAGTTGGTTAAAACAGATCTGAGTTTAAAAAACCCGCTGAAGAATGTGAAGATTCTCCAATTCTTCACAGATTTCTAATCAGTCTTGTTAAGCTGCACTAATCAATAATGAAGTAATCTACAGCGTATTTAGAGGCACCGCTGTAAATTTAACACTCATATTGAGCTTTGAACTAATCTGCGTTAAAAGAACTTTTTTCATATTAAAATTGTGTAATGAAATTGCACCATTTTTTAGGAATAGATAATTCATCAAAACCCAATGAAATCCCAACAGTCATCAGCAAATTTAGCATCATTGGTCTAATTAGCTTTCTTCATTGAACAATGGTGATGGATAGTGACTTTAATTAAATTAAATTAATCTGCATCGAGGCCAGATCTATGAATGCTAGGTCTTGGTAGGGCTGATACCAATCTGCTTAACTATAGTAAATTGAATCAAATTAACACATGCCTTATTGAGACCCAGAGGCATTAAGGTACATAAAAATAATTGTGATCATATACAAATGAGTTTTGTCCATATGAAAAAAAAAGTCATATTCCTGAGCTAACCTGCTGGCTCTTGTGCTAATTGTACAGCTGTGTACATCATGGTTATATATACATATATATGATATATGTGTGTGTGTGTGTGTTTCTGTGTTTACATATATATGCATACTTACATATATGCACACATGCACACACCCAAATCTGTGTATAGCTATAATCAGTAGCTCTATTATATTATTACCTATTAAACTAAATCTATAAGGGAAGACAGTGCAAAAACCCCATCGGATCCAAACATGAGGGCACTCATAAAACATTAAAAGACTGATAGCATCGAGGTCTGAGGAGGTCAAGTGTAGGATGAGGAGAAATATAAGGAAGAAGGAGCAGTCTTACACACAAACACACACACACACACACACATTTGTATTTATATCTTTGTGGGGAGTCTCCATTCATTTTTATGGGGAAACTCTAATCCCAACATGACACTCTAACCCCTATCCAGCCGTAACCTTAACCATAAGTAACCAAACAAAATATGAGACTTTCGACATTATCAGTTTTCTATTACCCACAGATCTTTGTGGGGACCTGAAAAATGATCAATGTCAAAATAACAAGTTTTTTTTACATTTAATATTACATATTCAACATTGTAATATAGACATAATCCACATACACACACACTCACACACAGAGCAGGAATGTAACTTTTCTACCCTCTCTGATAAGACTGAAAACAAATACAACTATTAGATTCAAAAAGTAAGTCCAGAAGTAGCAACATGTACGTGATTACTCGCAATAGGATTATAATGACTCCCAGAAGGCTTGTGTCTGTCCTTGCCTCATTGCTACTATGCTTTTTAATTTAGTTTTTATAATTTCAGTTTTTCATTTGAAATCCAGTTTAATTTTATATAGTTTTCTGTGTGGCAACAATTCCTATAATAAACAAAACATTACTTTAGCTAAATAGTGTTTTGAAACAGTAACAAAAAGTATTTGAAATTTCAGTTAGTTTTGGAAATGATATTTAAAGTTTTCATTTAATTGTTCATTTAAGTTTTTTATTTTATTTTTCTATCTTGTTTCAGTTTATAAAAATGTTTTCGTTATTAACACAGCCTTGCGTACTGTAAGTACATAATGCGTGGTTAGTTTTAGTAAAATTCTTGTTTTTAATTTAATGCCTATACCCCACTTCATAAGCATGCCTTCATAGACATTGGCTCTACAGCGCCACCCCAGGCCTGAAAGGGCAGTATGCAGTTGCCTGGCACCTTGGAGCAGTAAAAATAAAAAACAGGATCCAGAATGGTCTGGCACTATGGCTCATCTGCAGTAAGTACGAACCAAGCCTTACATACACAGACCTTTAGGAAAAATGTACAAAAGAGGAAGGTGTAGTCTGAAGCACACATATTTACACATACAAATACAAACACGTGTTTGTATTCATATCTGTGTGGGGACTCTCCATTCATTTCTATAGGCATAACCCTATTCGCAGCAATGACAAGCTTAACCCCTGCCCAACCCAACCTGTTATTTTGACATTGTGGGAAATTTTTACATTTTTTCTTTCCCCACAAGGGGAAACTCAATTTCATAAAAATCTGTGACTGTAATCAAAAAAATAAAAATCAGAAGTCTTGTATTTTGTTTGGTTATGTATAGTTAAGGTTAGGGCTGGATATGGGTTATTGGTGTCGTTGCTGGGATTAGAGTTTTTCCCATAGAAATGAAAGGATGGTCACTAGAAAGATATTAATACAAACGTGTGTGTGTGTGTAACAGAGAGAGTGTAAGTGTGTGTGTGAGAGAGGATGAGAGTGAGAGTGTGTGCGTGTGACGGAAAAAGTGTGAGTGTGTGTAAGAGAGTGTAAGTGTGTGTGTGAGTGTATGAAAGAGAGTCAGAGTGTGTACGTGTGACAGAAAGTGTGAGTGTGTGTGAGAGTGTAAGTGTGTGTGTGAGTGTGAAATAGAGTGAGAGTGTGTGCGTGTGACAGAAAGAGTGTGAGTGTACAGTATGTGTGTTTGTGAGAAAGAGTGTGAGTGTGTATATGTGTTTGTGTGAGAGTGTGAGTGTGTGTGATAGTGCATGTGTTTCCAGCGACTTACCCCTGGCAAGGTCTTCTGCTCGTGGAGTGCAGTCTGAGCCTTTAGCGCTGACTCCCTGGCACAGTAGGTGAGAAAGGCACAGCCTGGCAGAAGCAGAAATAGAGAAACCATGACACACCGCTTGAAATAAGGCTCTGAAGTACCACAGCTGTAAGCAAAGTAGACCAATCACTAAAATGAGCCTACTGGCATAAACATGCGATGGCCTCATTTTGAACAGGGAGCTGAAGCATCTAGCTGTCCAGCTGTGGCTGGTGTGGGGACTCAGAGGGCAGGACAGCAGCCTCACACCTCTGGCTCTGTGGCTTTCATTTGGACTACGGTTCTGTGTCTATGAAGTCTGCACGCTCTTTTCTTCTTCTTTTTCTGTCAATTTCTTCTGAATTCAGGCGATATGTGAACTGGCCTCTCTAATTCACTGCCCAGAGTCTCCTCCATATTGTGATAACAATTTGTAACCTTTTACCCTGTGGGGGCATTTTTTAGTCTGCACAAGAATAACCTCAAACATAAAAATCTGTGAATGCAATCAAGAAACTCAAAATACCAGAAGTCTTGTATTTTACTTGTTAACTTATGATTAAGGTTAAGGCTAGGTAGGGGTTAAGGTTGCCATAACTAATATTAGGATTATGCCCATAGAAATAAATGGAGAGTCCCCATATAACGCTATTAATATGTGGACTGTGTGTGTGTGTGTGTGTGCCTGACATCCTGCCCAGGGTGCCACCTCCCTTGTGTCCTGTGCTTTTAGAATAGGCTCCAGGCTCACGGTTGACACTGGACAAGGAGGAAACTTGATGGACGCGAGTCCATTTGGGCATAAATCTGTTTTTTCTTATTATTTGTCAAAAGCTGACAAATAATTTAAATAATTGAAACTAGGGGTGAGTGGCCCAGCATAAATAGAGAAAACACACAAGAAAACAAGCATGACAGTATGAGGGGGAACTGAAAGCAGCAACGATCTCAGCATATCTGCGTGACTGAACTGTGCTTGTGTCAACATGTGAGTTACTGGCTCTGAGGTCACATGACTGATCACATTCCAATATCTGAATCCATTTGTGACAGCACTACAACACCACCAACAGCGTCCATCTCTGTTGTGTCTTCTTTTTAATTAGCTCTACAACTACAGTTCCACATGGAGGCCAGAGACTTCTGTTACAGGAAAAAGATGGGTCTTCTTTGTAGCTTGAAAGAAAACCGTCCTGCCCTTGGCTGCAGTCCTAGCAGCCTAATAGCTATTTCTCTTGTTCCCACGAGGGATGTTTTGAAAATGTTTCTGTAGTTCTCTCAGCCACTTGGATTTTTAATTTGCAAGCTATGTCAGTTGCTTCAGATAAAAGCATCTGTTCATGTATCTGCTTAAGTAATCTATATCTGGAAACATTTTTCACGAACAATGAAGACAACTTTTGCCAATGCAGTAATGTGATAATGAAGTAACCTTTGCTACAGAAGACTAATTCACTAGCTTATATTGCCATCCGCCTTCCTGTAGGGACAGGATATGTGGATCACTTTACTTGTTGTTGTTTTTTTGTATGCACACATCACAGTTTCTGCTTGGAGCTGATTAAGCGGATCTCATTGAAGAGGGTGCTTTAGACCGATGATTTAACAGCTTGTATATATTGAAGCTGAATACTGAGGGACTTGGAGATCGATGTAGGCCGGCTGCAGTAAAGGAGACATGTAGAAGCTGTCCCTCATGTGTCGGGGATTTACCTGGGGAGGGGTCCCAGGGTAGGAAGAGACATGGGGTTGCTTCCTCCTCATGTGGGGGGGGGTAAATTCAGAAACTCAGCTGCATCCATTGACATGGTTCCAACTAGCCAACAGCGTGACTTGGCACTTTTTTGCTCAGATTATTGTATCTTTAGCCCTCAGCTCTCAGTGATGACAGTATTTAACCTCAGTCACACCGGGGTAATGCTGCTCTCTAATTACTCCAGGAAGCCTTTGCTCTTATTGAATGCACAAAGCTGCATCCATACAGCCACTAACAGGTGTTTCTTAATTAAATTAACATAACCAATTACTAACTATGTAAAGTAAAATACTGCATGATATCTGTACCGGAGAAAACAGAATACAGAAACATTTAATCCTATTTTTACATGTCATTTTGAGAACACATGTGGGAAGCTAAAATGTATATGGAAAGTTTCTATTTTGAATTAGTTCTTGCTTCAGCAAAAGGCTTCCGGACGAAGCATGAAGTTATTTTCCTTGTTCTTGTCTCCGATGGGGAAAAGAAGCATAAAAGATAATAAACAAAGTCGCTGTTTGTTTTAGCTTCTTAAACCAATTTGACTTCCCTGAGCCTGTGATTTAATTCAAATGGAATGCATGTCCCCCTCCTCACCCCCAATTCCCCATTCTCTATAGGGCAACAAAGTCTAGTGGAAGGAAAGAGTAAGGGAGAAAGCAAGAAGGAGTGAAAGGTGTCAGACAAGAAGGGAGGGAGAGATGGAGAGAGAGCAAGCAAAATAGGTGGGGAGAGATAAGATAAGATCGGCGTCTGTGAACAGCATCCCCTGTGTCCCACACTGGGCTCTTATCTCGGATACGCCAGACACCCTCGAGGGACACGGACCCGCTGATAGAAGAGAAAAGAAGAAAAACCAAGAAAGATGGAAGAAAGGCAAACAGAAAGAGACACACAGACCCCCAGGGGCCATATCAAAGGCGGTGCCATGAAGCTTCTGTCTGAAATAAAAGAAAAAAAAAAAAACTGCCCAAATTTATGTTGCACTTAGGCCGTTGCCATTTCCAGCGCCATAATCTCCTCCTGCAGGTGCTCACCCATGCATGACAATTCTGGGATACACTCCTGATAAATGCAACACTATATACACAGGACTACTGCTCATGTGTATGGTACACATGCACTGGTCAGGTACACGTAAAGCCAACACGGTAAAATAAATAGCACACAATCACTTAGCTGCATTAAAAAAACAACAAGCCCCACAACCTGCCCAGCACTTAATATGAGCTGCAGTGTGACAAAAATTCCACAATACACAGTCAGCTAGCAAACGGCCATGCAATTTAACTAAACTGAAACCGGTGGCGCGAAATGCACCGTATGACAGCCGTAACATCATTATCACCAATAGGTTTTGGCACTTGAGGTACTCACTTGGGAGGTTTGGAAAAGACCTCAGTGTATTAACCAGCAGAACACGTGAGGTCTTAGGGAACACTAAAGAATTGCTTTCTTGTTTCATGTTGTCCTACACTATCATCTTTTAATGTAAATTATTTAGTTTAAAGCAGAAATTCCTGATCAAATAACAATGCACTGATGAAGAGTGCAATATTAGTAAAAAAAAAAACAAGGCGAATGTTCAATTACCATGTTGATACCACCCGGAGTCCATTTTTTTATTCAATATAATATATCTTAAAAATTCAGGAGATGTTTCAGGCGCTAATGAATCTGCTGCCTACATGTGATATTATTCTAGCAGGATGTAACAGAACAGAAGGTGAATGTTATGAGATGACGGAGGTGGTATTCATCAAGGAGTATAACACCCCCACCTCTATTATAATCCCACACCACTCGCTAACTGTGCTAAAAAAAGACCCTCGCAATGGAGTCGCACTTTTCTTATCCCCATTTTATATTCAAAGTTTCCTTTAATGCGATTATAAAACTCAATCGAAGGGTTAGCGGCTTCTGTTCTCTGCGGCGGTGAGTAGCTGAATACATTATTAAAAGAACGACCACCCCCAAAACCACCCAGCTTCCCGGTGGCGTGTGATGCCACCTCCTTATGGCTCCTGGGACAGTTGCCCGATTGGAGACAGTCAGGTGACAGAAGTAGCTGAGCTGTCAGTCTTCAGTGGGAAACTCCTGCTAAACCTTTACCTGAAATGCTAACCTGCACACTTGATTAACCACATAAAGAGTAAAGAAATATACATAATCTGGCTAAGCAAGCATGTAAAAAGACTTTTACATAAAGATACGGTGCCCATGCTTGTGGCACAAAATAAAAACATACAAAAAATATAATCTAGCAGAATTAGCAAATATAAGCAGTTAAGAGCTATTAAAGCAGAATAAATGCAATACTATAAAGGGTGTGTTCTGTCCTAAAAATAGAGGGTCAGAGTGTAAGCCCAGAGCAGTAGAAACACCCCATGGGATCAGCATAAGCTCTGCAAAAATGCATGAACTACCCTAATGGCCTGCATCTGCAAGTGCGCTGCTTGGCGTCGTTTTAACGCTTTTAGATGCAAACAGGCGGTTAGTGTTCCTCGCCCTTGTCTGTCCTTGTCCTTCAGCACACGTGTCTGACGCGACGACATCACTCTCACACAACAAGGATGCCTGTAGCTCAAATACAAATCGGCGTTACCTCTGCTTGGCTAGGGGAGAGGACACTGCCGAAGGATTGATCTGAGATGCAGAACTGGCTTTGTTAGCGGAGATGAACGATTGGTGAGCTCAGCGCTGACTCCCATCCCCCAATCAGCTCACTTTAAGAGGTGCTGTGTGATTGTTTTTCCTCTGTCTTCTGTGTCATTGTCAGACAGGTCCTGTGAGATTATTAGCGACTCTAACCCCTCAATAATTCAACACAAGCTATTAATACACCCATGGGGAGTCCTTTAAAGTCTCCCGGAGCAGAATTATCAGCTATAAAAGAAGAGATAAAGAAAGAGAGCGCGAGAGAGCAAGAAAGTGCGTGAGACAGACGAAGAGCCAGGGCCAGCCTAAAATAAATAGAGCGATACGGAGGAAAGGGATGTGCATACAGTATGGCCCCATTTCAGAACAAACCCATTGATCCCAGCTTTTATTATGTTTGGCGGCCTTGTGACAATGAACTCCTGGCTAATGCAAAAAGTTAAGTGCCATGTGTATACACATCTGGTCCTCAGAGAATCTTTTGGCTCGGAAGATTCCAGGCCTCACCCTCACTGCCTGTACCGCTTTACCGCAGTGCTACTCATTGTAATTCCTGCTAATGGGATGATCTCATGCACTCATGCTCACATTCTCACATAGAGCGAGCTCCGTGCCTTTCAGTGCATGCGAGCGTCATGTGGAGAAGCTGTCCACGGAGTACCCCATTGACATTGTGAGCTCTCATATACCCTAGTGAGGCACGGCCGTTTGTGACCCAAAGCATCATGGGAAATCAGTTTCTTCATCCCTCCCAACATGCGTCACAACAACGACCCAGGTACTCAGGAAAGAAGATGTTCCCCGGAGAAGAGTGAAAAAATAATCCTCATCTCCTGTTCTGTGATTAAAAACCTAAACTAATAGGTTTTGGCACTAGAGGGACTCGCTTGGGAGGTTTGGAAAAGATCTCAGTACTATTAAATTGCAAATCTGTAATAATCTGCAGAGATGCTCCTCCCCAGATCATTTCCTGTTGCTTCAAGAGGACTCTGCTCAGAATGGCCAAGCAGGGACCCCCACACTGGAGCAGCTGGACTGGACTGCTGATCACTGTGTAGCGTGATGTTGTGCTCCGACCAGCCCTGCAGCAGCCACGCCCTGTCTAATGGTGCATAGCATCAATTGTTCCTTAAACTTTGCCTGGGCCCATCAAGGAGAATAGCTTCTGCATCTTGTTTCGCAAAACTCTGTAATGTTAAGCAGGAATGGGACAGCATACGTGAGAGACCTTTAGAAGCAATGGGGCCAAAAAGTCCTTTCACTGAGTCATTTAACCAGACCATTAGTAAA
Organism: Mormyrus hasselquistii; assembly: GCA_026779605.1. Lineage (NCBI taxonomy): Eukaryota > Metazoa > Chordata > Actinopteri > Osteoglossiformes > Mormyridae > Mormyrus > Mormyrus hasselquistii. The sequence continues at coordinate 26,583,388 of JAODKE010000125.1, forward strand.
ACATCCTACAAGATACTATGAATCACACCCAGCAACTGGGAGAATATGGGTGTGGGACGTAGGGCAGCATTTCAGTGAGCTGGCAAGCTATTCAGTGCCCTAAGTACTGCTTTATGGTAGGCAGTACCACCTTGGGAAAAAAATTCAGAAGGTTGACTTTGACAGGGCAACCTTGAATGAGGTATTTTATCCAATATTGTGCCAGTATAAAAAATGAATGCCAAATTTGCATGTTAATTATTCATTTTCAACTCAGTGAAATGTCAGCTGAAAGAATAATCATTGGGGAAATTGCAAAATGGGCACCATATTGGAACACCGCCCAACGCTGGGCATTTTCATTTTCCCAGGATTCTTTGTACACACTGGCTACTTGTCCCATGCAGGTCGCTCTCTGCACAGGGCTGTGATGGCCTCAGACAAGTGTTTAAATCTCCAAAAATGCAACCCATAAATTACTGTAAAGGACAGAGGGTCAAAGCCCAGGGTGGAATTGGGCCAGCAGCAATCAATCTCAAAGGACTGCAACACCCGTCTCTGGGACTCCCTCTATCCCTCTCTCTCCCCCTCACTCTATACCACCATCTCCCCCTTGCTCTTTCTCTAAAACCATCAAGAACACAGATCAATAAGCCCTGCTGCCTCAGGGCTGGAGCTCAATGTTCCTGGCTCTTTCTTTTTTGGGCACTGTTAAATGTAATGAAAGGTGAGATGCACTCCCTGAGAAGTTCACTCTAATTCCACACTAATACAGAAAACCCACTTTGCTTTTAGAACACCCTCTACGCTGTATAAATACTTCAAATATCAGTTAATATATTATCTGCAATCTGAATCGGGGGGGAGCAAGCAGATAAATTTAAACCACCAAGTCTTCACCTTACAACATTTAGTGGGATGAAACAAATTAGATGATTTCTTCTCAGTTTGGCGTGTCCATTTTTCATCTTCTTTTTTATTCTTGCCAAATCCTTGCAATTTTAAAATCCATGTATGTGCCTCATACATACAGACAGACAGACAGACAGAGCGGACTGCTGTCCCTGTCCATCGTCCCTGTCTCCCTGTCGGTCTCTGCCATGTCTGGTATTGCTCTCTATATAGCACCCCCATCCTTTGTGTCTGTACATCCAGCTTCTACTCATCTCCTGCTGTCTTTGTCTCGTGTTCCTGTTTTGTTCCTTCCTCTCCTCCAAACTCAAGTCACTGAAGATTATAACAGAAAATAAGATAAAATAATAAAATTATATGATAGAGGTAGTGGACTATGACAACTGATAAGACAGAAAGGAACATATTCATGTCGCTTTTCGTTTGGCTTCATTAATCAGAAAAAAAAATTAATGTATGAGCATTGGTATTTTTTAAACTTGATTTTTGGAAGTAAATATCGACTTAAAATTGGGCAAAAAATTAACTCAACCATGAAAAGTTTCTTCAGCGACTTATCAATGACTTCAAGCCATTATTTCTTTGTTTCTTTACTTCAAAGCTTCATTATTGCTTTAAACTCCCTTGGCCCTTAAAGCAGATTCAGAACATAAAGACAAACTGAATGGACTGCAAACTGAAATCTAATTTTAATAAACAAATCATACAAAAATAAACATTTTTGTCATAGGGCACTAACACTAGTAATGCTGCCAGTGCAGTTTGTTGCTAGTTTTTCACTGCCTCGCTGCTAGTTCCAGGGGACGGCTTTGACATTGCTGGTAGAGTTGTCACCCATCTTGCAATGAAAAATAAAATGCTGTGTCCCTCTTTTAACCAGTGCAGGATGTGATTTGTCTTGAAGTTCTTCAGATTAAAAGTGGAAACACTAATTGCTGAAGTCTGTAACTGTAAGCACTTGCATTCTGTATGTTCCACTGGATGGCAATGCTTTGCGTGGTGTAATAAATTCACAGTATTTTCAGTCTTACTTGGCACAAGTTTTTGGCAGAGTTTACAGTACACAGCACTAGTGTGCTGCGTGTCGTACTTTAAAATGCCAAAAGTATTGCTGCACCACTGATGCCTCCTTATCTTGTTCATCAACAATATCTCATTTTTTAAAAGACGCTGTGGTTTCTTTCTTCACTGACACCTACACCAAATCATCCTCTCAGTGAGCACTCATCTCTCTGAGGACTAATGTGTTTTACGAATACAGTAGAGTGTGACGCTCTCCGCTAACTCAGTCAACCTTGCTGAGCATTTCGTTGAGCACCGGGTGTCCGTTCTTAAAAAACGCCACCGTACGATTGGTTGGAACTGTGTTCGTTTCTGTGCTGTGGTATAGGCTGTTATGTGCTATCCAGCAAATGATAATATGTCAACATATCATTTATATTGCCCCGTCCTACTTAAATTTGTACTTATCACTGAAAGATAATTAGGGCTTTAGTGGGACAAAATAGAAGTATCCTGTTTAATTAAACAAAATATCTGATGTGTGACCATCAACAGGACTTACACTTAATACTTACAGTACATACCAGGACAGAAAAAAAGAAAAAAATAAATACATAAAAACAAACAGACATACATTCATTTTCTGTAACTGCTTGTCTTATTCAGGGTCATGGGATTCCGGAGCCTATCCCAGACACTGGGGGCATCACGTAAGGAACCAACCCATCACAGGGCACACTCACAAAGCATTCATTCACCTATGGCCACTTTAGTAAGTCCAATTAACATCAACATGTTTTTGGAGGGAGGGGGGAAATAAAAGGGGAGAACATGCAAACTCCACACACATGGAACCTGGACAGATACTTGATAACGGCTCCCAGATGTGCAAGGCAACAAAGCTAACAACCGTACCACCCGAAGCAAGTAAATAAATAAAATACATAAAAAAGCACAGATTTTTTAATACAGTGAATTTTATCAAATAACACTGCCTTTCATGCACAACAATGACTCAATGTTACATAGTTTATCAGTTGTAAGGAAAGAATCATGGAATGATTGTCAGGGTCAGTCGATGGAGAAATGACCCCACAGTGTGTGTGTTCAGTGCCTTATTCCATTACTTCACAGAATTCAGACTGCAGATCTTTATATGTTGTGACTTAACTCACACAGCCCTCTGTAGATTGGACATGCACTTAACATGATCTGACCCCTGCCCCCAGCACCCCATGCCTCCACCAGAGGCACTAATCCAATTCCACACCTCTCTTCGGATGACATTTCACCGAGGATCTTCCTCTTGCACTCAGATTGCTGGACTGACAAAAGCAACCTAAACAGCACCCATTCCTGCCATGACCTGACACAGGACCACCCCTAATCCTTTCTATGCTGTAACTCTTTACTCTCGTCCACTTTTAAATCACACAACATTTCTTACCTTTATATTAAACAACCCATTACAGAGAAAACAACTATTTTGGTCTATGTGTAGTAATATAGCAGGTTAAGAAAGTGGTAAATGCTGGAAGTAAAAATACAAAATTTTTACTAAATTCAAAAATGGCTTTTTACTGAATTCTCACATGGAAATGACTGCAAAAAATCAACTGGGATGATCTTTCTGACTTCCTTTCCGGGTTGATCTTTTTCATACCTCCATACAGTTTGGACATTATACCAAGGTACTGTATTTGGTATTTTTGAAAACAACATCATTTTTCAAAACAGTTCTGGTATTTTTAAATCCCGGTGACATACACAATGAGGATAAATGCCCATAGACAGTGAGGATATTTGCTAACATTTTTACTCTGTCATAGGAAACAAAACTTAGCAAGCTTTACAATTTTCATGACTGTTCCTTTTCAAGACTATCTATTATATGTTAAAACATACTGTAGGTTCTCCACCACTGCTTTTGCTTTTGCAGTAGCTCTGCATGCACTCTCTGAGCCAATCATAATCATTTTCATCCTTGCTGTTTAAAGCACTCATAGAGGGATTTGTGAGAAATTTAACAAAATGAGTGGGAAGGAGAAAAGAGAACAATTTGCCTTCCATTGCATGGAAATATTTTGGATTCTACAGAAAAGACATTGAGCAAAAGCAAATGATTTGTCAGCACAACTCGTAGCAACACCACTAACTTATTTGATGAACTTTATCAATAGATAATGCTATTAAATCCTATAGTACATTTTGGGTGAATCGGGGTGAACTCTTTTTTTTGCATTATAAATATTGCAATATCCATCACAAAGAATTGACATAGCAATATCTGACATTTTTCCAGTGCAGTGCAGCCATGCAGTCATGCCATCCATATCTTGCTGAATCTGTTCTTCCAACCAGATTGCAATTGTAGCATGGGTCTCTTCATTTGCTCACTTATCCATTGTTGTTTGTTATGTTATTACTTTATTTATAATTGTTTTTGAGTTCATAACTATGGCATTTCAAGACGGTGGCTGTATTTTGCGGCAGATTATTTGAATAACCAACTGACAATAAACACATTTGCACCCAAAGTACCAAATACGTTCCTCAGCTGATTTGGTACATCGCCTTCCTTCATACGGATCCTGGGACTCTTCTATCTATGTGCAGGAGAACATACTCTTCCCCCAGTTCTGGAAGACAACAGGTCATCTCCCTCAATGTGCAGTATTGTCATGGGAAAAGTATGCATTAAAGAACACTTGCATGAGTCACATTTCAGGTTTATTACTGTGAAATGATATTTTAGGGAGGACAAGAAAAGAGATGTGAGAATAACGTATCATAAGGGCTTACTTCTCATATTTGTATAAAAACAAAAACATTCTTGGAAGACAGTGTGTGAAATGCTTTCATCTTAATGGAAGGCATATTTTAACATCAGCTCTCTCCCCTCCTCCACACACATAATGTAACAGGGAGCTGCATCCCCACACACTCTAAACCTTCACCTGTTACGTGTCACTGAATTATTCTTTATGATAAAGGCTACCACACCGGCGAGCCTGGATCGCCACCAACTCCACGGGGCCTCCTCCATACCGTCTTCTGAGCTGTGACACATAGCGCCTGTCTCTATGTTGATTGGGACCCCCACCAAATCAGCAGGGACCCAGCATGCTCACCGTATTATTTCTTCCCCCTGTGCCTATGAAGACTGTTTACGACAGCGCTTCACCCACGTTACACGCAGCTCGGCCAGGGACATACAACGGGCTATAAGGGGTGATATTAATGAGATATTACCGGCTAACTTGCCATCCTGAACCAAGCCAGTCCTCTGACGCTGGTGATCAAAGAAACATTGTCTCATTATTAAATGAAATGCAAAAGGCACATTGTATACTTGACCTAACTACAGCACCACGTCATCTAAAAAAATGTCAATTTGACTCAGATATAACGTAAAATGTTATTATCTGAGTAATATCTGAGTGTTGGGGGATAAGATGATATTATTTATTGTGACCAGTTGCAATTGTATCTACAGTATGCATTTTATCGTGTGGATTGTGATACAGCACTACATTTACATTTACTCATATTTAGCAGATGTTTTTGTCCAAGACGATGTACAAGTAGGAGAGGTTTCATAAATTGCATGCCAGAACTGCTATCTTATGTACCTGCAGCCTTTGAGTGCAAGTGTTTGCAGTCCATAAGTAGCAGTGTCTTCATCTTTAAGAAAGATTTTGCCCCCAAAAATCAGCATTATTATATTGACTGAACAAACCGCCAGGGGCCTTTCACGCAATACCTCCGTGTTTGGAGGCCGCAACCAATGGCATAGGAGAAAGTTTTAAATTGGGGAGTGGGGGGCACAATTTAATTTATTAGGGGGATGAATGAAGCCAAATTAAATATTGTGGGGTATACGTCCCCCCGGCTGTGACAGTATTACAACAAAGCAGACCTATTTGAAACAAAGCAATTTCATCCTGTATAACATCTCCTCACTGCCTATATGTCTCATTTTTTTGTTACTTATCTGTCTCAGTGGCCCTCAGTTTAGTGGCTAGAGCTTGAAATAAGAACCTAGCTAACTGTTTACAAAAGATCCGTTAACTTGATAAATATAAAAAAAATGACTAAAATGTTGTACTGTTGTCAAGTAGCAAAACACAGTGCATAGATGGGCCGGTCACGCTGTCAAATCAACAGATGAAGAATTGATTCAAAAAAGGGTTCTACTTCAATTGTGTGGAAATGGTTTAGATTTAAAGAATTTGACATGGACAAATCTACTGTAATTTGCAAACTTGGCAAAGGCACCATTAATACAACAGGCGGCAACAATGCCAGTTCTATTTAGGGGAAGATGGTGGCACAGGAGGTAGTTGCTGGTTCGAGCCCGGATTCCTGATTGAGCAAGACACGGAACCCCTAATTGCTCCTGGTGAGCAGGTTGGTTCAGGAGTGCACAGATATTGAACACAGTGACAGATATTCTTCTTCTGTACTCAAAACTTTTTAAAAATTTGTATAAAAAAAGTTAGAACACTTTTGCTATAATCAGAGAGTTCCTTTTATATTTACAGTAATTTATTATCATAATGCTGCAAGTAGTGCTTCTTGTAATAACAGAATTGCTTGGTAAAGTGATTAAATGGTGATTAAATATATTTCATATATTCATGTTTGGTTGGCCATATCAACCCAGCAAAGTCAAATTGTTCCACAAAATTCAGCTAGTCAATTTGTCATAAAGATTTGTAGTATTATTAGGAATGAGGGAGTGAGAATAATTAGAATAATTATAGGTCAAAAAAGCAATACCAAAACCAGTCATAATACTGCTGATATTAAAAGCAGCCCCGGAATACCTCATACAACAACAATGCAGCATGGAGAACCAGTAATTTATCACTGCAGTGTAAAGGCAGTTTTAATGGTATTTGCTGTGACAACCCCTTTGGGGTTTCACTATAGGGAGGTGGAACAATGGACTGAACTGTCATGAGGCTAAAGGTTAAATTCCAGTGCAGTACATTGAATGCAAGGCTTATTCCCCATCAGACCTGACAGAGACAAGAGGAGCAGCAAACCTTAAAAGTGAGCTACAGACAGCAGGTTACTGGCTTACAAGGAAAACTCTTCTCACGTGTCAAAAACAGTGAACATGTAGCAAAGAATGTCACATAGGAATAAAGAAGAAAAGCTTCAAACACGATTTTGAAATGAAAGACAGGAGGTGATATTACTGACTGATTCATTCTGACAGATGACGTATGTATGTGGACATGTGCATATGTCTACTCATTATGACCAAGGCAACAGTGATCTCTCTAGAGCCACGGTCCAAACAAAGCACTCAGTAGACCTCTAAATGACACACGGGCCGCAGGTGATTAACCCTCCCTTTCGGCATGTGAGGCTTCCCCCCCACTGTCCAGTTATCAACTGAAAGGGAAGAACAGTGTTGAGAATCCAGCATCCCGTCAACAGAAAGACAAGGCATGGAAGGTAGTGGTGGTAGACATGGCAGCACTGTACATGATACATGTTTTATGGGTACTGTAAGAATTGTGATACAGGACTACATTTACATTTAGGCCTATTTAGTTGACACTTTTGTCTAAAAAGATGTACAAGGCAAAACCCATTACAAACATAGATACTGTGGAAAAGTCAACTAGGCAAGTGTGGGTAAGATGAATGCCCAGTTACAAGTGCACCACAACAAAATAGAATTGCTGTATGTGAGAGCTAACTAGCTGAAAAACAACAATTAAGTTAACTCGGGTAAAAAAACAAACTATATACCATTGGCCTGCTAAAAAATGCATTCTTGTTAGTCTGTTTGATTGTGGGGAAATGGTTTGTATCTATGAAATCCAACGTGGACCTACTGTAGTCTGCAAACATACTGTTCATGCAAGTGACAACATAATCAATCTTTTTAAACTAAGGTAAAGATATTTTCATATTCAGATACAGGAAGTAGTTAATTAACATTACTGCATACATTCCATACATTGTAGATTGTGATTATAGCCAAAAATATGTTACACCATTTTGTCCATATCGCCCACCCCTAAGGTTACATGCATATACGTGTTTAGGATGAAGACAAAACAAAAAAGAAAAAATGAAAGTGTACAATCCAGGGCTCTGTCCATCTGAAGGATTTCATTCATCTTTTATACTTCTAAACCATGACATTACAATAAATCTTGAAATCTAAATCATTCTGAAACACAACTTTGTCAATTTTTCTATTTGAAATATGTCAAAACACTTCAGTGCCCTTATCACCTCTTAAGTAAAGCATACACACTTTCAGGGAACCGATTTTACACATGCCCAAGGGAATTTTCTATCTGGTATCTAAAATCAAGTGTTTTATTTCTCAGCTTGTATTAAAATACATTCCAGGACAACTTTAAAAACTTAATGTAATTCGGGCACTGTAAGCCTCTGGCAATAAAAGCTTTTGTAAAAGGAATCCTGCAAGTATGTCTTAAGACACACATTGTCTAATCAGTGTGCAGCTTACCATCCTCACTGTGTGTTGTGCAAACTGTTCAATGAGATTGTAGGAGGCTGTGAATGTCATCGTCTGAGGTATTTTAGTGTACAGGCAGTCCCCAGGATATGAATAAGATATGTCTTTTCGTCAAATTTGTAGGCAAGTTGGAAAAATAATAACACAGAACAATAAAAGTTATACAGTAAACTAAAAGTGACTATATATGTGGTACTGTACTGTACCTCGAGCTGATAAACAGCTGAAGTTGCACAATGTTTTCATGATCATCAGCCGAGTTCATTATTACAAACCACTGTATTTATCCCACATTTTTAATAAAATAGATGAAGAATAAAAATGGCAGTCCGTTCATAAATATGATCTGTAGGTAAGTCAGACATTGTTAATCCGGGAACTGCCAGTAGTTGTGTATTGGGTATACAGTAGTGTCTCATACTTCAAACAATTGAAACTATGAACGTTCCAGAGTTTCAAAGGTAAGTCTGAGAAAAATTCACTTGGAACGACGCTTCTACATTCAAACTGCGCAGCAAGTGTAAACGCCGTCTGTTGTGCACCCAAGTCATTTTTTGCTCTTATTGTGAAAGCATCTCTTGCTTTACACTTGTGTGGTTTCAGTGGTTTTTTCACTTTATTTTTGGTGTGTTCGGTTATATATATAACCCCTATGTATTAACGGTGGCCTCCAAGAATAGTGTTGCAATTTTCATTTTATTATACAGTATATATGTATTTCATTTATTGTTTTCGTGTTTTAATTTATTATTTGTGGTTTATTAAAATATATCTAAATGAGTATTGTTTAGTAACAATTCATTTATAATTCACGTTTCTAATGGGGAAAATTGGTTTATACCTTGAACAATTCAAATCGAATCAAATTCGAATATGAGGCACCACTGTAATTTAACAATCTGAGCCTAACAACAAAATGGATTATTAAATATGATGTAATCAGGAAGGATTTTATTGGTTGCTGCTTGACCTGTGACTGAGAGGTCTCACTGTCAATCCCAAAAGCAGAGCAACGTTACGGCTACCAGTTTGGGACTTAACTAGCTATGTTCTCCAAACCCAGAAGATTTTATCCAAATACTCAATGCATCTACATTTTTATGCAATACAGATCAATAGTTACTGAGCTGTGTTCATATTCCGCAGGTAAACACTGCATGGTGCTTCCTTTAGCTGATCATCTGTCACAGGACTGGCCACACGAATGCATATTATTGATTTGGATTTTTATTCAGGATGTTCAAACCACATGGCCACCCCAAATTGGGAAGGTAACATGAAGCAATGTTTTAAAAGGCTGCGGAATAATACAGACATATGTTTCATTGTGATCATATTCATGTTTATGTTGTCCAGAAAGTATCACAATAATTACGCTTATATTGCTCCTCCCACTAAGATAATATGCATAAAATAAAAAAGCTGTATAAATGTAAAAAACAAACATATAGAAAAAAAACAGATAAACTTCGAAACATATGTTGTTTAAAGACATTTTTGAAAACTTATAAACTTAATGATGATCGTTTAGGAAAACTGAACTAACCTTTTTGGAAAAATTGTATTTTTTTCTGCCAGAGACAGAAAACTTTAAATTAGTGTTCAAACCTTTAAAACGCCCATATGGAATTACTTCTGTCGATTGAGAATGATGAGGGCATTTTTTTGCTTTTCGCGTTTGCCATTAGCATGATAGTACATGCACATTCACGCAGTCAGGAGAAGATGCCAGGTGAGACAGCAAATATTCTGATGCGCTGCTATGAACAAAAATTTACGGTCAATCGACAAATCCTTGCATTTCTTCTCACTTTTCCTGCTGCTCCTCCGCATATACAAAATCATACTGATCTCCAAGCTGTTTGCTGGCGTCTAGTACCAGGGATGTCTGCCCTCGATATAAACACACAGTATTGGCAGTATTTACTGGGCTTTTCATGCATTCAGTTCAATATTTTTCTACTATTCCAAGTAACTGAAACACTAATTTTTACCTTTCACTACAAAATAACTCACATACCTGTAAATACAAAGCAAATTGTGCACAAATTTCATTATCCTTTCTTAGTAAACAATATTGTTTATGTTAATAATTTAACAATGTAATATGTGTATTATTCAAATACTTTATTTAATAAAAATTCAATTAGAACATAAGGTGTGAGAGGAATAAGACCTAATTTTTTGCTGTGCTTTACATTGATCTATTTAGCAGAGACTTTTCATTTTCATTTTCCGTTTCAGATGTATAGCTGCATATTTGCAGAAAAAAAGAAGGGAAGAGGGTGAGCAGTCTCCCCCCAGCACCTCATTTGTGAAGTTCTTGCGGAACATCACTCAGGGTCACTTTACTGCTTCTTTCGTACACAAATAGCTAAAAACTGACTAACACTAGCAAAAATGACAGTCTTTCTGAATGTGCATTCAAGGATGAGCAAAGGCACTGACTGAAAATATGTGTGGGAGAGAGAGGGAGAGGGAGAAGAGACGCAGATTCTGATCATGCGAAAAACTGTGAAGATGATGCAACGACGGTGAAATCGCATCGAGTGAACGCGCGCTGCATAAACAGGCGCCAGCAGAAAAACACAAGCAGGCTCCTTTCTGCTCCTTTTTTCGGTGAGCATCTTATCAAAAATAAAACAGCACCGGCTGGGGATGAGTCGAGGGAATGCCCAACAATCAGCCCTAACATTTTGAAAATGGCCTAAAAAATTCAATATGGTTCTCTTCTCTGCAGCAGTATTTGAAGGAGGTCACGCTTCCAAATTCACCACGGTGCATTCAGAAACATATCAGAAAATGCAATATTCCTCATTCCCTTGTGTTTTTCCAAAAAGAAAAAAAAAACTATTAAAAAAACGTGGGAAAGGTGAATAAGTAACAAAAGTTCCCTTCCGACAGCGTGGATTTAGGTGGAGGCACTGGTCTGGACTGAACACTGTTAGCAGGGGCAAGATGCTCAACATGATAGCATACATGCTGACCAAATGAGAGATAATAATGTGGAGAGATGACCAGAGGCAGGTCAATCAATGTCACTTGCGTGCAACAAGGCAGACAACAGGGGTTCTGCAAACAACTCAATCACGTTTGCTTGGACACATACTGACTATATGTTCTCAAGAATGCACCATTCCAGGTGACTCTGCTACAATCTAAATTTTCAATGGTGCATTTTAGAAGAAAACGAAAATGCAAAAAAACAAAAACATTTAATCCGATGTCCAATAACAGCAATAATAATAGTCATAGGATGAACAGCAGAAGTAAACAGGTTCTCTGCAGAATGAGCCTTAACTCATGCATCTTTATACTGCCATTTTTTTCACACTGAAATAAAGATTAAAAAAAAGCACAGTCTTATATGCCCACAGTCCAGAGCATGGGGTGATTATTACAAATGGCCTCGATTACAACAGCTAAGTTACGGTGGGGAGAAAAATAAAGTCATAGTGGAACATATCGCCCCCTTCTTCACCTTTATCTCTGCCCCCCCACCTTTATTGCATCTCTCATTGGATTTAACCTTCCAGAAAAGGAGGCTGTCCAATTTAACAATGTCATTGCACTAGAATGAACATTGTACTATGACAAAAATGATTAAAGACAAAACGAAATATCAAATAAAGATGGCCCAGTTCTAGCAAAATATACAGGCTTTTTTTTCTAAGGATGTGATTTTAATGCTGAACATTGTTACATTGTACATCACATTGTGTGTATTCTTGTGGATAATATCATACTGCATAATTAAATTATGTGGATCCAAATATATAAGATGATATGGGATTATGTAATAAAATAAAAGCCACAGAGATGGGGAACATGGCGGAAAGGACTGCATCTCATTATAGTTCATCAATATTTACACTGTTCATCTTTATCATACAGTTTAGTTATTTGTTACATTCCTATAAAAGTTACAATTCAATTATTAGGTACACTTAAATCATTATAACTCCTGAAACATGATTTAAAAACTGCATTGTACATTATTATTACTGTTCTCATTGTTCATTCAAATTATTAGGTCAAAAAGATACATTTCTTAATAATTTTCTTTAAAACTTCAAAATAGTTTTGTACTTGAGATTTTCTTAGAAAGTTGCATCTGCAGCTGCCCAAAAGACTCAAGCAAGTGGATATTGTTTCAGAGAGAACAGAAAAAATAGGAAGGACTTTTATACACCGGGTAAGAAATCTATTTATATTAAAGTAGGTAAGTGACATTCAGTTTTTTTTTCCAAACTGATAAATCGCTTGGCTTGAGTTGAGGTTATAATCCAGTTGAATATGATGTTTTACTGTGCCTTTTAATTGCCTAACAGTGTACTTCATCTACAAAGCCAACTAAGCCCCGGTGGATCTGCAAGCCGTGGGTGGGGGCAGGGAGAGCATGATGGAAGGCCCCCAGCTCGCCTGCCCTGTATCAGCCTTGGAAGAATACCAGTAAGAATGTGTGTGAATGAGCACGCGTCCTGTGAAAAGCGACGGCAGCCACGCCTGTCTCGTGCCACAGAGAGCCACTGGGACGCCTGAATTTCATGAGTTGAGCCTCTTTTTGTGCTAAGATATTACTCTGGCAACTGGAGGGGTACTAAAGAATGCACCTGTGGAGCCAATCCCTGGAATTAGCTAGCAGGACAACTCATAATTAAAAAAAAAAAGTGATTAACTACCAGACAGGGATTCACTATTACATCTCCTCTATTAATAAAAGATAACATCTGCACTGCTTAGTGCTTTATTTATTTATTATTGTTGCTTTCAAGTGCACATTTAATGCCACTTTGTTTGCAGCATGGTTGGAAACAGCCTGTCTTGGCTTCATGTGGCTTTTATACTGACATTCCAATGACCTCGATGCATAACCTCAATTAGACACTGATAAAATAGATAACATCCCTTAAAGGAATTAAAACACGTGTGTCGGACATTTAAAACTATTCATTACACTATTTCTTTATTGGTGTATGGATTACAAGAACAATATATTTACTGCAGAAAACTGCACTGGTTTACATAAGTAGTATATTATCGTAAAATAAAATAAACATCACCCTTCCGCACAACGAACCTTTCTCCTCATTTGACCGTAAAAACCACTGTATAATGTTTCTAAACCTAGCGACTCGCCAAAGTCTGTTTGCTGGTCGTAGATGAAAACTCGGTCTTTTTTGGCCAAAAATGCATCGTCAAAAGGACTACAGTCCAGAAAGATTTTAAATAGTGTCAGAGCAAACACGCGTCTTTAACACCACAATCACACTTCTGATATTTTTTATGACTGCCCGCAAAAACAGTGATCAAAACTTTTTTAACATACTATTTTGTAGTTGTGCATTATTTAGATGTACAATTACATGATTGAAGTCAGTTCCATTATTGGCATAATCCAAACAAACTGAAACGTATGGGTCTGGCTTTATCCAACTTGCAATAACGCAAGGGACTACCTCCTCACGCACTACACAGACAGTATCTCACATAAGCCCAGTATGCAAACATAGTATTCGTATGATACTATATCATCTCCCAGACTTCGCTCTATTCAAGGGGTTTAACTAGAAATAGCCCGTCGCTCTCCAGCAGAAATTCTCTAAACTTTTACAAGAAAAGCGTCACCGCACATCGACAGTGAACTTATTGCCTAGAAATGTTTCGTGATATTCGTCTGAGACAAAATGCCCCAGGGCTGTTTAATTAAATAAATAAACAAACAAATTATATATCTTGCTTGTGTGTGTGTGTGTGTGTGTGTGTGTGAGTGTGCCAGGGCTCTGGTGTTTCAGCACTCATCTCTACCCAGCGGGCTACAAAGTCACAAATGACTCATGCCATTTTAACTACTGAGAGTGGAAAACAGAAATAACACGCGCACGTTAACGCGAATAATTCTAATAACGTCTTGTTTATTCTAATGTATATGTATGAGGGAACTGGGACGGTAGCCATGCCAACGTAGCGGTGGGCAGCCAGAGACACAGAGCGGCACGCGTAGCCAGGCTTATGGCCGTATCCTACCTTTGTGCATGCCAGTGAAGCGGTCCTTCAGCACGGTGAGCTCGTAGATTTTGCCGAATTCCTCGAAGAGCGGTCGCAGGTCCTTCTCGTCCAGGTTACGCGGTATTTGCCCGATGAACAGCTTTATGGCGTCGTGGTCCTTCATGGGGATGGTGGCGCAGCTCGCGGGACCGTGGCCGTGGCTTAATCCGTTCACGAGCCCGTTGGTACTCGCGGCGCCGCCGTGTCCCGTGCCGCCGTCCACCTGCCCGTTCGTTAAAGTTGCCATCTTCTCAGTGGGAACGAGTTAGTACTGACGCTGCTTATAACCGTAGCAAAGGCTTAGTTGTAATTGTAATGAATCTTGGCCGTGTAAAAGCAGAAGGTCCTGCTGTAGTTTTTTAATGCAAATATTTACATATATATAATTGCAGGTGATAGTCGAAAAGAAGACACATCAAAGCTGCGCGCGCCTGCTGGTCCCTACTGAGGCGTGTTCAGACATATACACATATACATTACACTCAATAATGAATCCATTCATTTAACAAAGAGAGAAAGAGAATGAAAGTGTTTGCCTTCTATTTACACCTCCGTTCCCCTCGTCCCCGATTCTAGCTACCCTTTTATTTTTTGCATTGAGGAGTCGATATGGGTGTCCTTTCGGTTTAAACAGACGGGGTCGACTCCAAGAGGTCTAAGCAGTGCAGGGTGGTTCGGAGAAAGATAAAATTGGAATTTTAGTTTCTTGCAGTATGGTTCACTTTTTCTCCCCCTAACTTTATCGAGCACAAAATGGTACATTCCACCACGGAAAGGGACTATAAATAAAGGGAAAAAATAAAACATCTGTGTAGTTCTTTGTGTGACTACGTCTGTTATCAGCACAATAAGCGAACAGATTTTTAAGCTATTGCCACCATCGTCCTTACTATTACGAATTATGATTGTTTATTTTTATCATAATGGCGAAAACGACAATTATAACTACTACTACTACTACTCCTACTAT
>JAODKE010000125.1:26609844-26620427 GCA_026779605.1 Mormyrus hasselquistii
AAATTTATAGCAGAATCTTAAGCACTTATGTAAGTCGCTCTGGCTAAGGGCGTCTGCCAAATGCTGTAAATGTAAATGTAAATGTACTACAGTGCCTTGATTCGTCATATTGTATCAGGTGAATTCTACATTTAAATGCCACACTTAATTGAATCAACAAAATTATTTTTTAAGACACATGTGAAGAATTCCTAAGAACAGTTATATTTAGGTTTTGGAGTAGAAAGAGATGTGGCAGGCAAATGATGTACCGTATTATATGATTACACTTTCTTCATTTTTCTTTAGTGCCATTTATGCACATCATAGGTCATTGTCTTTCTGTGTGTAAATGTGATTCTAAAGTGAAAGGTGAGGTGATGGACAGCTAGTGTTGGGGGTGTTGGTGGGGAGGGGGGTGACGGCGAGTGGGCTGCTGCTGAAAAGCTGAATTGCCATCACTCGGGTCATTAGAATCAAAAGGTATTTCATTTTATTTGTACAGAAGGAGACTTCTCAAGCAATCTGATAGGCATCCCTCTAATATAAGAAAATTACATATTCTGTTTTGTCTGGAAGAATGGCACATATTTTCCAGGGACACATGATGAAATGTAACATAATTCTAGAAACCGAAATGTGTCACAAGCACCTTATTGGCAGTGGGATTCTGTTTGAGTTTTGGCATCGATTCCCTAGAGCCTCTACCTGTAATGTCTTCCTCTTTAGCATAGACAATCCTCTGCATGGAAAAATAAACAAAACAAATGGATTACTATACATAAATGAAACAAAAGTAACTATCATGCAATGCACATTTCCCTCATTTGAGCATAAAGAGAAGTGAAACAACAAAAGGGACACAGAACATTCTGTAACAGCAGCTGCATCCAATTAATATGTGTTAAGGTAACTGCATGATTTTGTTGGTACTTCTTGATTAATTACAGGCATCAACCAGGGGGAGTTAACAAGTAACACATAAATATAGGCTACATAATTTCCTAATCAGAAATAAGAACATGGATCCATTGCAATGAGAGAATTCATACCAAAATTGTGTCTTAGCGCGCTCAAGGTAGGATCCAAAAATGCAGCATACTTTTTATGACTAATGGCCATGTAATTATGAGTTTAGTTAAGTGGTTACTTTCTGGCTATTTCTGCTGTACTGTAGGTTTTACTGGGCATATGCCTCAACAAAAGATGTAAAGGAGCACAAAGTATTAGGAAAATCAGCCCAGCTAATAGACTACAAGCCCCTGGGCTTTCCTTGCCTCCCCCCTGCTGGCCCCAAAGATTGTACAGTTCATTGTAGAACTTGTACAGTTCATGCACTTTAATGGACTCCAAGGATATGTTTTGCTTTACAAGAGGGATGTGCACTGAAACACTCACAACAGGTTTGTTCTCATGCTAATAGCTTTCCTCAGTGACACAAGTTAAACACTCTATTATTTTTATATAATAAAAATAATATATTATTATGACTTTTTATATAATAAAAATAATATATTATTGTGTCCATTATAATGTTATATTAGTACTGCATATTATTCAGAATTTTTTTTTTATAATACTGTAATCTTGTCATAAAGATAATCTAAAATAAGAGTAATAGCACTTTTTCAGCCACTTTGATTTGGCAACATGTGTTAATTTATCAGTTACAGTTTAATAAATAATTTTAGAGTCAATATTGCATCCCAGTATCACAAGCCCAATATATTACAAAGCAATGCCTCACTGTGAAATACATTTTTTAAAACGAAATGCAATTGAAAACACACCGGTTGGAAAATGATTTAACTTTTCTTAATGAATGATATACTGTACAATGATCAAACCGCCTACTACAGGCTAGACCCACAGCTGGATACTCTGACTGCTTCATTGTGTTGAAGATTTGATTAGCAGGAACTGGATGCACTTTTGATATTGGTCATGCTTACAAGTTTAAAACCCTTAGAAAAAGGACTTGTGGTTTGGATCCTGCTTGAGGTACTGCTGTTTTACTATAGTAAAATTGATTTAAAAACATACAGTTATATAGGCCTATTATCCATCATGACATCACTGTTCAGCTTGGATCATCCACACTGTCTCCAGTAAGGTCTGGTAGGAATCTAGGGATAATGACAGATGACCAGTTGTCTTTTTCGGAGCGCATGGCAGCAGTCTCCCAGTTTTACAGAATTACTCTGTATAACATCAGGAAGATCAGGCCTTTTTTGTCCGAGTATATAGCTCAGCTTCCTGTCCAGACACTTGTTAAGTCATGACTAGACCCTCTACTAGCAGATCTACCATCTTGTGCTATCAGACCACTACAGGTAATTTAAAAATCGGCAGCAGGTCTAAGATTCCTTCAGCCTAATTGGTCTAATGTCGTATCCCTCCTTGTCTCTCTTCACTGGCTCCCTATAGGCACCCACATGAAGTTCCTTGGTGCTGGATCACAGGTCCATCAGTGGACAGGCACCCATCTCCATCAACAGGCCCCTCGTGTCGCATCTCACTTCCTTCTGTTAGCAAACCAGCTCTGCTTCAACCTCCTTCCACCATTTGAGAAGTGTTATTCCAGATGGTTCTCTTCCTCGTGGTGGAATGAACTGCTGAACTACATCTGGTATTCAGACTTCCTCTCTGTCATCACAAAATGCCTCAAGATCAATCTGCTCCATTAATTCTTCTACTAATGTGATGCCTCTTTACATTCTTTGAATGTTATCATGTTGTACTTTTAACCCGTTAATAGTCTTATTAGGTTCTTACTTTATTTATGTTGTTGTGCAGTTGTTGTGTAGTTGTGTAGCTCCTGATACAGTCCTGCTTACATTTGTACCTGGCCGTTCAGTGGAAGCTCAGCCTAGCTGCACTTTTCCCTAACTGACTTCTTGACAGCTGCATGTTTGCAACGTGCTATTTGCCGCACTTTAACATTACTTTGGACAAAAGCGTCTGCTAAATATATAAATGTAAATGTATGTAAGGCATATTGCTATAAGGTATGTAAGGTTGCTTTGGAAAATCACATAAACAGAAAGCTTTGTTGTCCTGGCTTTCACACTCTGTGACAGGAGGTCCAGGCTGGGCTTTGCTAAGAGGCGACCATGCGGCCTGTGAAGCGACCACGCGGCCTATGAGGCGACCGTGCGGCCTATGAAGCGACCACGCGGCCTATGAGGCGACCGTGCGGCCTGTGAAGCGACCACGTGGCCTATGAGGCGACCGTGCGGCCTGTGAAGCGACCACGTGGCCTATGAGGCGACCGTGTGGCCTGTGAAGCGACCACGCGGCCTATGAGGCGACCGTGCGGCCTGTGAAGAGACCACGTGGCCTATGAGGCGACCATGCGGCCTGTGACAGAGGGAAGTTTCGCTGCCTTCTGAGTGGCAGCTGCTGAGATATTGTTTTTTCTTCCCTGCCATCCGTTTGGATGGCTTTTCATAAGCATATAATACCAGTTGGCGGCTAGCAATAAAATTGTTCTCTTTCTGATAAAAGCAGACATTCTAACCTACCTCAGGCGACACAGCGCACTCCCCACTCATCCTCACCTACAGTCCACACCCCTATTCCAATAGCAAGCTCTCCTGGCAATGGACGCAACCCACTGCTAGGCGGAGATATTGTCTGAGCCCTGAAAGTATATTAAAACACAGAAAGTGGACCGGGAGGGCCAGCTCTTCGGAGTTATTGGTGTTATACATCATGCTCTGGGACGTTTGTCTGTAGAAGGTTATGTGTGTGTGTGTGCATGCATGCGTGGGTCCAGTATATATTGCATTGTGGGGACCAAGTGTCTCCATAATAAAAACCTGTTATTTTGATGTTGTGGATCCTCACAAGGGGAAACTCAGCTTTGTTTTGACTGCAGTCAAACTCACTAAAAATATCAGAAGAGTTGTATTAATTATTTGTTTTTATTATTTGTCTTCTATGGACTATGTAAGGTGACCTTGGGTTTTAGAATGGCGTCCACAAATAAAATGCATTATTATTATTATGTTTGGTTACTTATTCTTAAGGTTAAGGCTGTGTACGTGTTAAGGTTATCATAGTTGTGATTAGGACTTTTCCCATAGAAATGAATGGAAGATCCCCACAAAGATATTCATACAAACATCTGTGTGTGTGTGTGTGTGTGTGTTGTGATCAGTTCTTTTTCAATACTTTATGATTTTAGGTGTTTTCCACTAATGACTTGTAATTATATGTAATTGTACATCGCCGTTAAGTTATAAGCATTCAGATTCCAGAACTTCACAGCAGAAAAGGTTTTTGTGCACACGCATATGCGTGATTGGTGATATTTAAGCATCTAATATTGATTTCATTTGTTATATTCTATTTATATTTTAAATGTATATACTGATATTGCTTAGTATTATAAGTTTATGTATTATGCATATTTTTCTTAAGGACATTAACAGAAATAAACCGACAGAAGAAAAATACAGGAGTCAGTGAAACTCAGACAGAGAGAGTCAGTACCCATTCTGAGCATAAAGCTGCAATATCATTGGCAGTGGACTGAATGGTGGATTTGGCATTCAGGACATGGGTTTTAAACAGGTATGCTGAGCACACTGGCAATAGCATGGTGCTCCCGGCACCTGGGTTCAGCCTTGGGTGGACAGGAAGGTTGAGCGACAGAGGTGCACACATCCCTAAGGTCGGCGCGCTCTGCATGCTAATGAAACATGCAACAGTTTTCTCTGGAGGAGCATCTAGAGAATGGGCCTACATTTTCTAGACTGTGATAAATTATGTGAAGATGCTGCAGAAAAAATACATCAAAAAATGCAATGAGATTGTTGCCAAGGGTTTTATTTGAATTATTCCAAAAACTAATGGTACATAATGCAATAAATATTTGAAATTCAGATTTCTTATAGAATCTAAACAGAAAAATTGTGAATGAATGAATAAATGGAATGAGAGTTAAGCATTATTTGAGTATACACACACACACACACACACACACACACACGCACACACACACAAAATAAAGCAAAAAATACAAAGTTGCAGTTCTTTTTCCAGTTTCTGTGCATATACATCAGCAACATTGTGGCTCAGTTGATGCCTCTCCTGTGTCACCCCTCCTGTGTTGGAGTTCTGCTTTCTGTTTACTGTGTACGGTTACTTGGGGTCTGTTTTCTTCCACTATCCAGGAACACGTACTTCATTTCACTGGTGTCTATGAATTGGCTCATGGGAGTTTCAGTTACTCAAACATGTTCTGAGGGCAGAAGGAAAATAATTGGTTCAGAGAGATAACCAATCAAATTGTAGAGGAGGTGGGGTAAAGCAACTACAGGACGTGGGACCAACCTATCAGATGCCTTACTCCTGCTTCCTCTAGTCCACCTCATGTACGATCTGATTGGTTATCTCTCTGAACCAATCATTTTTCATTCTGCCCACCCAACATGTTTGAGTAAGTAAAATTCCCATGAGCTATGAATTGCCCGTGGGGTACGTATGCTCTGTAATAGTGGCCCTGTCCCGGGTGTCCCCTGCCTTGTGCACCATGAACACTGACATTGGCATCAGCCCTACCAATACAGGCCCTGACTGGGGCAAGTGACTGGAAGAAGGATGGAGGAATGTTCATGTGAAAATGCCAACAGCTGTGAAAGTGCGACGCCCACCGGAGCTACCACTCCCTTATATGGTCATTCGGGTCAGCTTCCAATGAGATAGTCTGATAGTGGCATTCTCTACTCCAATGGTGTATTATCAGTGGAAACTGTACTGCAGAGGCAGGCAGGTATACAGCATGGGGGGGCCACCTGTACCCCCAGCCCACCCACCATCACAAACCCCCCCCACCCATTCTCATTGAGGAAAACCCCACCCATATCAAGCCCGCAGATGGTAAACCGGGGATCCTGGTGCAATCATTGGCAGCCTAACTGAGCCGCTTTGTTTTACTCCTTCTGTGTTCTTCTTCTTGACATTTGGGACAGCAAAATGGCTCGGCACTTCATTTTTGATCCTGGGCAATGCAGCTGGCACACCTTATGGTATAAGATATCTTTGGGGATAAGGGCTTTTATATCCTTACTCTGTTTATTGTCCCTAAAATGTACAAAAACAGGAACAGAACATAATTTCCTCTTAACTGGCTTCTCAGACATCAAGGCAGGCTTTCCTGTGGATTGTAACTCATACGGAAATGAGGTCCCTGACGTACAGCATAGCAGCAATGCATCCCCAGAGCGTGATGAGCCAACGACTGGTGAATCCCCCCCCACCAGCAGGACCGCGGCCCCCGGATCGAGGCTGGCAGATGCATTTTTGGAGGGCCACATCTGCTCAGGCGAACGAGTGCCTCTTCGTCTCCAGCCGCGAACTCGCCGTAATGGTCTCCCATCTGCTGATTGGAAAAAATCATCTCAAGGAAAAAAAAAAAATGGCTCAGGGCCACATTAATTCCAAAAGCGCTGCCCACCCACCGGTCGCCAATCATGAACTTTGCGCTAATGGCAGATTTCCTTTGGGGAAGCGCAATGATCCCTCACGATAAGTAATCAAAAAGCCTTCAGCGGGAACAAGGGCTTTGCAACATCACATGCATATTCCTCATTAGCAAGTCTAATGGGAGTCCACGTTTTTATCACGGCGTACATTCATTACAATACCTAAACAGGGCCAACTGGTGTCCCTGGGTTTGATCTTTAAAATCCGAGAAATGGTTGTCCGTTCCTCCATTGCTTCTGAGGCTCACCTCCTGATTCATTAGGTCTCCTGGTGGACTCCCTTACGCCATGCATGTTTTGGTAATCACCTTGGGTGTCTAAGGAGTCTCATTCGTACTCATAGCTAATAATAGTGATAAAAAAAAAATCTGACTTTGTTTCATGCACTTTAATCATTAAAAGCCCTTTTTAAAAGCTGTGGAAAAATGTAATATTTTCCTTAGTGTTTCTGTGTTTAAATGGCATTAGAGAGAAAGTCATTGAAACGATCCTTTTGTTGTCATCCTCTTGGGCCTGAGCACATGAGCGACTCATTAGAAGACAAAACAAAACGGGGGACACTGGTTTTCATTGTAACTACAAATTGGGATTTTGGATGAACCTTCGGGACTCTTCTGGCCTTGCTTTGTGCATTAGGCAGACTGCTTAAAAGCGGGGAATCTATGATGCATCTTCTGGCACCTAATCTAACGAGGGCACTCTGAACTGTCCTTTAGATGAATTTTCTTCAAGCACATATGTGACCTTTTGAACCATATACTATATTAAAATTAAATCAAGATCTCTTCCGGTGTGCAGGGTGTTAAAGTGTTTAAACATTACCAACCAAATAAACAAAGGAACAAGTAAAATATATGAATTTCCACCTTTTCTAGAATTGTACTTCCTAATAGTCAGACTAGGAAAGGATCAGTGAGATCCTTCCAGTAAAATAATTATATCAAGCTATACTTTATATATTATCTTTGATTCCCTCAAGGGTGGGGGGAGAGGAATTTTGGCACAAAACTTGTGAAATATTTAAAACAATAAAAATTGCATTTTGATATCCTGAAAAAAAAATTTAAAGATTTTTCACACATCAAGTTTAACAGGCATAGCCAAGCAAAATCTTCTTAAACAGTGATTGTAACACATCTCTTAAACTGCAGATCCCCAAGCAATTAGCAACACAGGGACTTTTTTTATGGACACGTTTGGGAAGAGGCTATAGAAGCTGCCACAGGTACCTGGCTTGTGTCAGTTCCCCTCTACAGACCCTTCACTGGCTCTCCAGTGGCCTCCCATAGTCTAGAGCCTGATCTCATTTCCATATGCAAAGGACCAGGTGGGCGGAGCCCCGGCCTGATCTCATTTCCATATGCACAGGACCAGGTGGGCGGAGCCCCGACCTGATCTCATTTCCATATGCACAGGGCCAGGTGAGTGGAGCCCCGGCCTGAACCTCACTGGCTGGGAGATAAGAGTCCTGGGTGGCTGGGCTGCACACGTGGACCGCAGAGCGTCTGGCTTCCAGAGGCCCCGAGCAGGGAGGCGGACGCTGTTATCAGTGCGGCGCAGAGAGGCAAGAGGGCAGGCAGGGTAATTCTCCCCCAGCTCCTAAACAGGCCCAGTTGCCCTGAGATTCCTGCTGCTTCAGGCTTTCGGGGGGGCATTTTCTCCACACTCATCTCATATGAGACAGTCTGAATGTCCATAACTACACTGTCCTAGCAGCCATGTCATGAAGATGGGCTGTGTTATGATTTCAACAAAAATGAGAAAATCTTTACAAGAAAAATATTAAAAGTTCCAAATAATGTTTCTGTAGGAAATGTCCTCACAATCAAATCAAATTAAGAAAAGAGATTATAGCTTCTATAGAATCAATTCTGGAAAAGGTACAGAATATCTTAGAACCTAGTTGTCTGAGGAGGACAATATCAAAGTCTCACTTTCCAACATGTAACCGAAAATCAATAAAGAGAGTGGAAACTACATTTCAAAGTGTTTATCATAAAAGTGGCTCAATATATATCTGTACATACATACACACACACACACGCACACCCAGACATGCCGTGTTGCAAAACAGTTATTCATAAAATCTTTCTATCAGTTTCAGAGAAAAAGGAGAATCTTCATAGTGACTGCAGTTTCCTTTTGAATGGCAATCAAATTCTGAATGGAAGCGGACTCAAGCTATAAAATGTTTATCTATCCATATGTCAGGCACAGCACTCATCTATCTTTCCACATATTTGGAATTGCTTATTTTGTTTAAAAGGACTTTAAGATTCATTCCAGGGAAATAATTTATAGCACTATCCTGGTTACTTACAGAAATAACACATTATAGTACAGAAAAAGACAG
Organism: Mormyrus hasselquistii; assembly: GCA_026779605.1. Classification (NCBI taxonomy): domain Eukaryota; kingdom Metazoa; phylum Chordata; class Actinopteri; order Osteoglossiformes; family Mormyridae; genus Mormyrus; species Mormyrus hasselquistii. The sequence continues at coordinate 26,618,668 of JAODKE010000125.1, forward strand.
TCACACTATGAAACTAAAAAAATATGAGTAACTGCAGAGCAGATGTCACAAAATAGTCGGTGTCCTATTTTAGCTTCAGTATATGACGTATATACACACACACACACACACACACACACACACACACACACACACACACACACACACACACATCCACATATTCATGTCTTTATGGAGAATCGGGATTAATTTCTATGGGAAAAACCCTGATCCCAGTTATGACCTTAATCCCTACCCACCCCTAACCTTATCCATAAGTAACCAAACAAAATATATGACTTTTAGCATTTTTGCTTGTTAGTTTTTTTAGCATTCACTGATTTTTATAAAATTGAGGTTATCCTTCAAATACACAGACACATACACACACACACACACACACACACACACACACACACACACACACAGACACTCACAGACACAGACACTCATACTTGTAAACACTGTGCTGGGAAATAATTCACTTTGTGATTTGTGATGCACCTTGAGCAGGCCGATGATGAGCAATCTGCAGCACATGGACCAAGCGCTTCAGCACAATCATGGCTCTTACACATTTTGTCCTCATTAAAAGGAAAGGCAACGAGGGTCAGGGGGTCCTGCCAAATCACACTCCGGCGGCCCACCGTGATGGACGCCTGCGAGGGTCTCATCCTCCCACAATTCGGTCTCGTCGTTGATGGGAGAGCTTCCTTAAAGATGCGTGTCTAATAACAAATTAGCTGGTCCGTTAAAAATAAATAAATAAATGCATACATAGCATGAAAATCCGTAATCAGCTTCAAGAAGTGGAGAAGCTTGAAGTTTAATTGGAAATGGGTTCCTGGTAAATGTCAAGGGCAGAGTGAAGCTGAAGCTGTACACACTGATTGATTTTAAATACAGAGCCCCGTACCTGGGGTAGGGTTTGGTGCAATATGGCCTTGGCCTTGCGGGGAGAACAAAGGAAAGAGACAGACGAGGAGGGGCTGGCGGCGGGGGGTTCTAGGTGATGTCGTGATCCCTGATGATCAGCAATGGGAGAGAGGGGTGGTCGCTTTACCTGTCGGCCCAACAACCCTGCCCCCCAACCGCAAGCTTACGGTAGCGTCGTGTGCTCTTTAAAGGTGTAACACAAACACGACACAGAGACGACTCTCTTGTGATCAGGCGTGATCGGCCTCTGTGTGCCCAAAGTGAAATTCCCCCGTGGCTCTGATATTTTCACCGTTTGAACTTTTTAATCAGAGACTGCCGTTACCACAGATCCGTTAAGGATACCTCAAGGCTTATTTCTGAACCATAAATGTCAAAAATTTCGCATGCATCTTTTTCAAATGTCACAGTACATGCATTTAAATAATATGTTTACATCATATGAATTTTAAATATTTTCTCGGACTAGCTATAGAGCTTTTGTAAACCTTGAAAAAGCGCCTATCGTGTTATGAACGTGTCGTGCAGGAAAGCATGCAGTGAGCTCACCGATAAGGAATAATAAATCCGATTCACCATTAAAGGCAGTGGGCCCTTGGTGCCATGCAGAGGACAACAGCTGGGAAATCAGAGGAACCGCAATCAGCTTTGTAAGCCTGGCAAGAGCCTCTCTCTGCCACTGCGGTCCAGGCGACCTGCTTGTCGATATATCGACTGTCCGTCAGGAAGTTCGTTACAGCTGCCTCACGCAGAGCAAATGAACTGCCAGGTCCTGTCAGCGGCTTGATGTTACAGAGCAAGCCCCGATCACCCCCCCCCCCCCCCCCCCCCCCCCCCCCCCCCCC
>JAODKE010000125.1:26642526-26655287 GCA_026779605.1 Mormyrus hasselquistii
TTTGTTTGTTTGTTTGTTTGTATGTTTGTTTAGTCACTCAGCGGTTTGGGTGCATGTCTCACCACCGTTCCCCAGGTGACCCCACAGAACCCTGATGAGATGCTCATCGTGCCGGCCCGCCTTCGCTCTGGCCTATGGATGCTAACGAGTGCAGGCCACACGTGTGCTGCACATGCTGATGGAGATGAATGAGGCTGCATGTCAAGGCTGCCTCCCTCTCTCCTCCTGCCTAACTCCATGCTACTGAAGGCTCCTCGTGACACAAGCCAGCCGAGACAGCTCGCAACGCAGGAGATCCGCAAAGAGTTAGAAAGGCCAAGCTCTTCCTCTGTGGGAGCACTAAATTGAGATTTATTGGCTACAAATTTGAAGCCCTGCCCCAAGTGCTTGGTGAGGGAAACTGTAAAAGTATGCAAGTGACTCTTTCATCTAAAATGCACCTTGTGGTTCTAGCTGAAAAGTTTACAGTGATAACATCAATTTATAACTGCTGAGATCTAATGATTAGAAATTCAAGCAGGAAAGTAATGCCCCTTTAGGCCTGAAAGTAAAGCTTTTATGATCGTATCCCTCATCGATTTGTGACTGGTAATCTACTGTGATTAACTGAGCAGGAGATGATATGCAAATTGCTTAATTATCCCAGTCCTTCATTAAATGGAAGCTGAGGCAAAGAGTTTAAGCATAGACCCCGAATAAGATAATCACCCTAGAAGAGGTCAGAAAGGACAGGCTGAGTCTCTGCAACCAGTGTGTAGAGAGCTTCAAGATCTCTGGCAGAGAGATTTCTCATGGGACTGGAACTGTATTCAGAATGTCTAACCAGTCAGTTTTTGCTAGCTTTACAGAACAGGATGGTCTAGACACAATTCTTTATAGGATTTATTTGTTATTTTTTCCAATTCTACTAGAGGGAATGCTTAGTGTTCATGGAAATTTATACTATTGTCTATTCCATTTTAATGGCTGGGCATCTATTTACTTTGTATTTCAAATAAACCAAGGTGCTTCCAACTCTTAGCTATTGCTCTGAATCTGACCTCAACTCCACAAGTAAGTGATTGTTTTAACATCACTGCTAGCTGTTATTGGTAGCAATTTATTAAGGAGAACCATTTAACTCTCTGGAGTCGGCTATCCTGCATGCGGAATAAAATAGCAATCTTCACAAACCATAAAAAATCACTGTTAAAAATGACATCATATAACTAGAGTGACCATATATCCTCTTTTTCTTGGACCTGTTCCCTTTTTTGGTACCTAAAAATGCTTGAAATGTCCAGGATTTTGCTCTGTTTCATGCTGACATTTGCTTTCTACAGTCAGAATACTTTCTACATGCATATTTACGTTGCTCTGATGCCTATCTTTGTCCTCTTTTTTTTGCAAAGAAAAATATGGTCACCCTACTATAACAGAAATGGCAGTCTTCTATATTTGCCTTGACAAATTGTACTTCTTTACATCCTGTCTATGTGTCTTTTCATCCATGCTCGACAAACATAGACGAGACAAAAGCTTTCAGGAACATGAAAAAAAAAACGCTTTAACATTTGATTTAGCGGGAGCAGGGAGACGGGTCGCTATCACAGGGACTGGCTGTCTGAGAAAGTTTAACCACCCCCAGTCATACCCACAAACTAGCCTTCATTAGAAATTCAAGAGCATTAACAGAAACACCCGTCTCTTAAAGGTCAGCAGGAGAGAACGGGACGCCAAAGATAGGAGCTGAGAGTGGTAACCTTCAGGTCCACCTCTTTGAACTTCAATCATTTTTTGCCTGAGCTTAATAGGTCCCAGGGGAGGATCAGAAGAAGAAAAGACAAGGGGAAATCCTTAATGGGACAGCACGTCACCTTGACATTTTAATTAAGACTTTCCTTATTAGTATGCAGAAAGTTGGGAAGGAAGACAAAATGTAAATTCAGATGGAAGTCCCATATCTGCCCTTCTCATTTGAGAAAGAAAATATCACCACACAACACAAGACAGAGTGTTTGACTACACAAGTAGATGTAAATGTAAACGGAGAGACATATTTTACTGAGAAAAAAAAACACAGGGCAATAGGCAAGGAACAAATAAGTCGATATATCACAAGAAGTCAATTCGGTTAGGGTCACCTTGCTTACATTCCATTGTTGCCTCGCAATTTAGTGCTTTTATTTCACTGACCTGGGATGTTTCATTCAAGGGTTTTGGTTTTACTTCAGCACTAGATACAGCAAATCTGAGTAATAAATCAATTAAATACTACACAGAAGTCACTTTCAGACAGTACTGGAAATTTCTATAGCCTACTTAATGTCTATATGTATATATATAATATGTTATTATTCATAGCATCCTTTACATTTTGATGTGGATTTGGTGCCAGTTTATTTTTGTATAAAGCTGCCATTTGATATTAACCATTTATCATTCATATATGTGCTTGGAGGTAATTCTGTGGGGGAGAATCAACAGCCCTTTAATGTTATTTCACTTAGAGTAATCCCCATACCATTTTCTATGCCTCCCCACCCCCAGCCCTGTGCAAAAAGACACGAGTTGGCAAGCATCATGTTGAAAACCAAGGGAGTATAAGTCAGCTATTCAATCCATCTTCGGTGCTTTTATAAGTACTTTGCCAAAATAGACAGTCCATTAGGACCAAAGCTGAAAACCGGCAATGTGTTTGTCAGGATACTTGGTTAATGACTTCAACTTGTTTTGCCCCCTATTAAAATTCAGAAATATTGATATATTTATCTATGCTGATAACAAACTCAGAAGCTCCACCCTTGAGTTTTTTGTCTCCATCTCAGAGATGGTGAGGACCCAGCCGGATGGACAACCTGCTAACCGGGCGTCGTGTCAGGGGGTGTAAGGGCCTCACGCGACCCCACCCGCCCCACCTGCCCACCGGTGCAGGCCGCAGCACATCAAGTAATGGCAGGCAGCCTCGGGATTGAACAGAAAAGGGAATTCACATGGTAACATGTTTCAAACAGGCTAGCTTCTATCATCTGTCACACACACACACATCCGTCACACCAAAGCAGTACTACAGAGAAGTAACACTAGTCAGCGATTTCAGTATCAGTTAACAATCCCACCAAGCCTCATAAATCCAGATGTCTGTGACTGTAAAATTGCAGAGAAAAAAGACGGAAACTTGATATAAGAAAAAGATTGTAGTTAAACCTGAACTAATCGCTGAAATGGAGTAACTTTGGTATGTAATTCATGTTTTATTTTGGGGTTAATATGCTGGAGCGCGGTAAAAGATGGGAGTTTCAAATGACACTTTTTCAGAACCCTAAAAATTTCTCAGTGCAAATGCTTAAACACCATCTACTTGCCAATTTATGTCATCTTCAGCTGGTTGTACACAGACGAAATGAGTGAAGGCACACGGGAAATCAAAGAAGCGGCCAACATCGTAACAGACCTACAGTATAATCCCCCTCTTACCAATGAGGTGCACAAAGTAACTGTTTTGCATTATGACAGTCCAACAATATTCCTTTAGGTTCATGGTTATCATTTATCATTTTCCTATTCGCAAAAACAATAAAATACTAAACATCTTATTTTAATAAAGTTTGCTTGAGGTACATAATGTATACAAAATGAAGGAACACTTTATAAGTCTGTTCTGTATGTTCTTCGCCCTATGACATGTGTTTGTTTTATCAGTGCCTTGTTGTATGAATTATGTCTATTTGGCAATTCAGTGCTTTGCTTATAGTTGTGTGGTTGCTTATAAAGAAGACAGTCCATCTATATTGTAAATGAGGCCACCAGGCTGCTAACAGCAAAAGCAGAAGAAATCCTGTCACAAATCTAATCTTTTTGACAGCTGTCATCACTCAGTTTTTGTTCCAAAAAAGACCGGTTTAATTCCGTGGGTAGAGGGAGAAAATGGTATTGAATAACCCTCTTGGTCAAAGATTTTTTTGGTAGGAATTTCAGGCGGTGTGATATATTGGGTACCTTTTGGATCAATAACCGCTGCTCTCTTCATAGCTCAAGATAGGATTTGTCAAAATAGGAACTCAAGCAAAGCCCATTGAGTTTAGCTTCTGAAGTCCAATTGTAATTCCTAGGAAAGTAAAAGGCACTTGTGCCAGATTCTGTGGAGCTTTTCTACATTTTTATCTTTGTTGTGTATTTGTATGTACTGCATGTATATGCTATGTAGTTTGTGAAATTATAATAATAAATGTATATATAGAATGTGTAAATCCATGTCAGGGAGGACATTGAGCTAGGACAGGATATGCAAACTATCATTTCAATTAAAAGGACTTGGATTTCACTAAAGCACTGAGTTTTTGCTGTTTGTTGATTGGTCAGTCTCCTACAGTATAATCATGCATATGTCACTAATGTTGATGTGAAACAGCTGGATGAGTCTTTCAATCAAGGAAACAAACCAGTCAAATCAGAAGAAGAACTGAACTATTTAGTCAAGCACAGACACCTTTCTTTGGAATTCAACATGATGCTTGCCAACTCATGTCTTTTAGTACAGGGGTGGGGGTGAGCATAGAAGATGGTACAGGGGTTACTCAAAGGGAAATATCATTAAAGGGCTGTTGATTCCCCCCCCCCCCCCCCAAAGAATTATCTCTAAGCAAATATATAAATGATAAATGGATAATATCAAATGTCAGCTTTATGGAAAAATAAACTGGCACCAAACCCACATGAAAACTTGTTATGAATAATAAACATGCATGCAGACAATATTTGTATGATCATTAATGCTGTTTTTATACAATTTGGGATGTGAGTTTATATTCTGCAAATTGTCTAAGTGCCACCTTATTTCTATCAATGTAAGAAGTCATGAATCTGATTGCATTGCAATTCTATGCCCACCAAAAGGGAAGAGGACACTGTGGACAGCTGCGCTCGATACCTCCGTACACTAGCGTAGTAAAAGAGGTAAGCTTCTTTGAACAGTTTTAAAGTTTCTAGTCAAAGAGGGCAGTGTTACGTAATACAGAGTGGCATAGCACTGTATTATGAAATTCTTAAGACAAAATTATCCAGGACACTCTCCCATGGTTCGGCAAATTTTAACGCCAAGATTAGAAAATGCCACAACAGTGCTGCTTTTAAAATACTGTATACTTTGATACTAATGTCGGGACAGTAGATGCGCGGGTACCTCAGACCCATCTCATTCAGCTCTTCACCACAGCTACTACTACAGCAACAGCTATTCTTACTGTACTGTTTCGTTGTTGACCGCTGATCTGTGACAGTCCGCGCTGCCACCTACTGGAAATACCTAATCAATTATGTAGCACATGCGCGGTCATTGCGCATGGATGTTTCTGCCAGACACAGAAATCAAGGCGACACGCACACCGACCGCAGCTGTCCGCAGCCAGCCCCTGATGACGAGATTTACGTCTTGTCCCTTCGTCCACCACCGAAAGCACATGAGGGAAAGTGAAGCATGAATTGGCCTTAATAGTATCATTACTAATGTGTGCCATCCACAGAGCCGAACAATGGATCCCTTAGAGTAACCTTGCTTAGGGAAAAAAAAAAAAAAAAAAAAAAAACACAATGGATAGTACCTCTCTTTCCTGTTTGTAGGTATAGGCTTCACATTTTGGGGCCATATAACTCAGCAATATGGGTAGGATTTGTTGTCCTCGGCTGCAGGCAGTGGGATATTAAGTGAGGCTTTTCCCCGCTGAAGTTATCGCTGGTGTCTGGGGCCTCAATCTGTTAAAAAGCCCGGCCATAACTCCCGCCAGGAAGGCGGCTCCCAATGACTTTTGTCATGAGTTCATCATTAAAGTGATAGCTAAGTGGCCACGGGGAAACAAAGAGGACTCCCCTCGGCATAGATCACCAAACGCATCCTCCAACTATCCCACGGAGAGTCTGCGCAAACCCAGCAATGCTTTTTAACATTCCCCGTTTGATCCCAGCTATCCCCAGTATCATCTTTACTCATTAAAGAGCAAAAAGCAATCAAAATCATAAATTACGCTTAATTTTTTTCAGTTTTAATTTTGCTGAATTGAGAAACATAAGCACATCTGCTTCATCTGGTCTGTTTAACATTATGCTCCATTACATAAGAAAGGATATTTAACTTTCTTATAAAAGACCTCCGTAAAGTATAGAGTATCTTAAATATCTTTTTAGAAAGGAACTATAGTTGCCAGGCTGCTCTGCAACTTTTTATTCATTCTTGTTTCCCGTTGCTTTTTAACTAAATCCGAGTCAAAACGCATGACGCATGTGAACATTTACTTTGCTGCTGCTGTAGCTAAGTTATTAGATTGGACAACAAGGTGAAGTGACAGAGTCCTAATAAGACTCTTAAAATGACAACATTCTGTCATGATCCGCTCCGTACGATCCTACTGTGTGCCACGCCCACCTCGTTACCTTGTGTTCCTGCGCCGATTGTGATCACCTGTGTCCTGTTAATCCCTGACCAGCCTGTGTATTTAGTCCGCGTCTTTCCCCAGTATGTCAGATCAGTCATTGGATTGTCATGTGTTTAGTGTCGCTGATGTTCGTGCCTGTCTGCATGTTCTCCGAAATAAACCCCGTTACCCTGACCGTCCGGCTTTGCTCGCCTCCTTGCCTGCTCGCCTGCCCATGGTTGTGACACATTCGATGATGTAGATTTTACTGTTACTGTAAGCTTACACTGTAGTCACCCAATATTTTCTATTTTTTTATAAAGGCCTAAAACGATGTGCATTGTTTATTTCATTTGCATAGTATTTTATTATGTACAGTATGAAATTTCAGATAAATACCCTAAGATTCCATCACTAATTTGTATAACTTGCTTGCACAGTGGTGCAGTATTTGGCATCAAGGAAGTACTGGGTACCGGATACCCAGTACTGGGTGTATGTGTGTCTTGCAAAGGCTTGGCATCCCATCCTGGATTTCCCCCTGCATTGTGCTCCAGAGCATTTGATCCAGGCAAGCTGTGAGTCTATTCTGGATAAGTGGTTGGAAGTTGGATGAAATTCCATATATAAAATACTTGAGTAACTAATCTTCCTCATTCTTAAGTCCAGCCCCCTTGTCTTGCCCTGTCCTGTGCTCTACACTTTCAAAAAGGATTGTCACTTCCCCTCTCCCTCCACCGTGGCCCCAGGGGGCCGTTTTCTCATATCACTGCATGCTTGGATGGTATTGTAATAGAGCCCTCATGACTTGACTCAAGTGAACTCGCACAGCTGTGATTTGCTTTCTTAAGATCCAAAAATTGTATCTCCTTTAAATGCTCATTCACGTTCACTTATTGCCAAGGCAGAGTTACAAATGCATTTTAAATGCTACTTTCACATAAAGCTTTCCCAATATTCTCTGTTCTGCTCAACCCTTCTTTCATCATTGAGGTAGATCACTTGCACTTCCAGAAGCCTTTCATGTCTGCAGAATCATTTGGATTCCATTTCATTCAGAAAAGTACTGCAGCAGAGCAATGGTGTGACCTTCTGCCCGCTGCTGTCCAGAGGTGTCAAACAATTTGAGTGAACCCAAGTTATTCAGGATTATGCAGCACTCATGGGACTAACAATATGCCATTTTAAAATATATAAATCTATTTTTAACTTTACGAAAATTTTTAAATAATATAAAATCTCATTAGAAACGGTCAGTAGGGCTCAATTAAAGTGAAAAGTCACTCACTTGTACCATTAGTTCAACCTAGCGCACTTATGCCTAGGCGACTCCTTGACAGCATGTATGTGTTGTTTACCTCACTTGTATGTCGCTTTGGACAAAGGCATCTGCTAAGTAAAAGTAAATGTAAGTATTTCACCCCTGGCACAAGCCTGGCTGAAGAATTACCCATGTAGTAGGAAGGTGAGAAAGAGGGACTCTGTAGTCACTCGAGATAAACATTTTCTTGTCTTCCATAGACAACGAATAAAACATTTGTTATAGATTTGGCCATTACCTCCCTTAGCATCACTGGAAATGCAAGGTTGCACAATGTCTCACCAGTAATGAAGAACCACTTAGCATATGTGTAACATATGGCAAAGCCTTTAAAACTGCTTTTAAAAAACTGCAAATACAATATGTTAATTGCATAACTAGTTAGCTACATAGTAGCTTGGACGCAAATTTTATACTGGAAAAAAAATAAATACATAGTTGTTTTTGAAGATGATCAAAGCTCTCCTTTTTGAACAAATGACAGTCAGTGATTCAATTAGTCTCATAAATAACATTCATTAAAATTCATTGTATACAATCATATGCAAACATACAGGTCCTATCGACAGAAGCACATTTTGCCTGGGGCAGACTATTAAATCACAACCAGACTTTTGGCCCATTTGTTATTCGTAATGTCATACATATCTTTCAATAAACACAGTCTTCTTCCCTGTTCAGTCGGTCAGAATCATAACGGCCAGAATCTCTAGCTTCTTGAGCAGAAAAAGCAGCTGGTGCTCAGTGGATACAGTCTTCGGGCTTTTGTGGTTTAGTACTTCTCCCTGCACCATGCACCATAAACCCTGACTAAGGCACTGTGCAGAGGTATCTAGAGGTCTTCACACCTCTACAATGAGGAGACCTAATTATCCTTGACAGTGTTTGCTCAGATTTCATGAGGTGGCCTCATCTCTGGATTCAAGCTCCCTTTCTGTGGATCACTGGGATTTCAGCCATTTTCAGCCATCTAACAAAAAGAGAACTAAAATTGTATCAATAATTATACTTAATTTCCAACCTGGTGCATAAATAATACAAAGTCTTTCTTTTCTGCATTTGATAGCAGCTTTTGGGTTAATACCTGTAAAGTGTTATGTAACAAATGTGTAAGGATGTGAGGAAGCAAATAAAATATGACTGCCTGTGAGTTTCACCGCAGAAGCTGGCAGAGTGGTGTCACAGTAAATGTGAATGCTTTCTGTTCATATCAAAATGCAAGGAAGCCTGATATCACACTCCACAGATCATTCGAGGTAGAACATAAAGAAAGGTGAGGTAAGTATGAGTAGAACTGCATTGAGTTTATTTCTACTAGGGTAGAAATGATTTAGGCAACAGGACTAAACCGTATCTCAGCTGTTATGCCCTGCATCCCTGCACCTCTTGTTCTCTCATTAATGTGCCTCTAACATGCCACAACTGTTGCTAATTTGGCTTACTTCTCGTTTCAGTCCTCGCGTGACTCACTCCAGCTGCCTCTCGTCTGCTCCCCCGTGAGTCGTATAAAAGTGCCTCCCAGTCCTGTGCTCTCCAGTCCAGTCATTGATGTCATCCTAGTTTTAGCTAATTGTGCCTGTTGTTTACCGGTCTGTTTGGTTTGCCCGGTTCCTGCTTTTTCTTTCAATAAACCCCCTATTGTTTGCCCTTACACCTCCTCCTGTCTCCTCTGTGCATGGCCGTGACATCAGCATTGCTGAGATGAATCTTATGTTTAATGTTCACCCTCCAGATTTACAACAATTATGATCCATGTCTCTTTACAATACAGCCATCCAGAGATAAAAGACCAGTTCACAATAGTAGAATGCATTGTCACTATGCAACAGGGTCTGTAACTAGCTGTTAGTCTGCATTTATGAGGTATTAATACAAATGCATTCGTTGATAAAGTACTATCTATTTTTATAATGGTGCAAGGAACTAAAATAACATAATATCTAAAGTAAGAATAGAATCAATATTATAAAGGTCAGATAATTTTATGCCTGGTGTATTACATATGAATTTAAAGTGCAAAAAAAAAAATCCCATTCTAACTTCCAGATTAGTGAGCTACCCAGGCTCTGGTCAAATTGAATGTAAAACCTTCACTTCAAAAAATGTCATTTTTATTTATTATATAGACATGAATTTGTATCATTTGAGCTCATGAAATCCTGCACTGGAATTTAATTAAGATGCATTCCACATGCCATCATGAAATCTCTCTGCCTCTCTGACACAACCATAGACATAGAACGCGATGTTTAGCACAGTTTAAATAAGCATAGGTGCTCAATCATCATGTATGCAGAAGTTAGCTATGATGACGTGTTAACATACGATTAATTCTTCTAATACATAATATCTACAAACAAAGACTTAGTAAGTATAACTGCCCCCCCTCACCTGCATTTATGTGTGGGGTTTTTCTCTGGGTACTTTAGTTTCTTCCTACAATCCAAACACATATGCGTTAGATAAATCAGTGCCTCTGAATTGCCCTTAGTGCGTGTGTGGGTGTGCGTGTCCCCATGGTGTCCTGTCATGGTGTCCCGAGCTCATGTTCTGCTCCGTCTAGTAAAGTCTCTAAGTTCCCTGGGATCCTTAGCTTGAGTTCAGCTTGTCAGGTTACCTTCAGTGTGCAACTCAACTAAATCCATTATTTTTGAAAACATTAGTTTTACTCTAAAGAATTTAAAATAAGGACTGCAGAGATGTTCATTGTGCACAATTTCTGACGAGATTATTTTAATCCTGATTAGAGACGCATATATCCATACATTCCATAAAAAAAAATTATAATAATCCAAAAATGTGTCTCCTGAGAAAATTGCAAAGAACTGTGGCCATGTCTGATTCAGGAAGCAGCACTGGCTAGTTTTTTTATCCTCCACGACAGCCTTGCCTTTACCACATTAATCAAAACTGCATGTGTTTTTCATCCTTCTCAATGCTACTACATCCTTCAGCACTCAAAGTTTTGTTATTTTTCTTGAGACCGTTTATTATACTTTTTTACACATTAGCAGCCCTGATATCTGCCCCTTTGTTCCTGCCTGGTGACAGTGGTGGTGCGGGCGCTCTGCTGATGTCAGAGGCACCCGTCCTCTGCAGGGCCACCGTGATTGGCCCACGTCCTCCATTACCCATCATCCCTCACCCTTGGCCGTGTCTTTCCTGCTCCCTGCCAGTCTTCTCCTCAAACACACCCATTTGACAGACGTGTTGCCTTAGTGTGCCGGCTTTTTCCAGAATGAGCAATAGCAGGTGCAGTCCTGTGGACCCAGAGCGAACAAAATGGAAAAACACGTCAGGAATCATATGATCTATGTTCTACAAGAGTGGATGATTTAGCCATCGGAGTGCTGCCTGTAAACCGGTGTTTGCAGAGTGATTGATGATTATCGGTCAGAAACATGCATATGATACACATAAGCTCTGCTCTGAATTTTGTGGTCAATACAAGTCCTATGAGATATCATCCTTGGATGTTTTCATATCATGAAACTGTACACTGTGTATATAATGTTTTAGCTCCCTAAAAATGCCAGCCTGTTCGTAAATCGTAATTATTCCAGGGTTATCATGTATTTCCAAAAGACCAAATTTGTCATTTTCCGTTGCTGTTTGCTCATCTCCTCTCCCTTCCGTTTTTCAGAGCGTTTCCGACTCCATTTCACAGACAAAACACCCTCAGCAGCACCTGCCAGGCTGTTTACCCACTGGCTGGAATCTTTATCTGAAGCCTGACATCTAATAAAAAACTGCCCTGCAGCCTGAATGCTTTTCCCGCCAACCTGCAAACTCCCAGAACAGGCGGAAGCAGCCAGAAGCTTTGTGCCGGCCCCCGACGGTCCCCCACTGGGATGTGTCAACCAAGGTTACAGAGCAAGGAATTTAATGCAGAAAAACCTATAGAAACCATTGCTTTAACAGGGACTTTAAACTTCATGCTAGACCCTAGATAAATATCTCAATTGCCCAAACATAAATGAAATCGATTTTTAAAAACAGATATGTTTTCGAAGTACAGTGGCAAATGAAGAGACCGATTTGAAAACTTGTCTCTCGTTTGAAAACATCCAGTATATTGGATGTTTAAATAACCTTCATATTCTCAGATGTATGTCACATCGGTAACGTGAGTATTTCTTTGCCAATTGCCAATGATTGAATGTAAAATAAATCTATAGATTCAAGTGGCCAATGTTCAATATGCAATTACATTTGGGGCAATGTACTCATTATCATTCATTCATCTTGCAGAACCTTTCATCCAGCCCAGGGCCTTAGTTACAAAAAATATATAAGGTAGTCATAGGATGTTTCATTATATACTGTATGGTGGGTATTGTACTCATACTGTTTATTACTTTACACCAGGGCTATTTAAATCACTGCCCTCAAGGGCCGAGCACTGCTGTTTTTCCAGCTTTCCTTTACCTGAAATTATTGAGCTAACTACCTGGGAGACTTCAAAACAAGGCCTGGATTTGGAATCGAGGGCCAGATTTGGGGCAGAACAGTATACCACTGCATCCACTGGGAACATTTCATAAACAGAAAAGGAGGGTAGGACCTAATATATAAATGAATCTCATTCACATAAAGAAACAGCATCCAATCATGTATTCATCTGGTGCTTACCTATTAGGAAAAAGACAAACCTGGTTGCCAAACTGCGGTGGCACTGTGGTGCAGTGGTTAGCAATGTTGCTGCTCCCCTTAGAATCTGGTTTTGAGTCTCTGCTTGGGTTCCATGTGAGTGGATTTTGCGTGTTCTCCCCGTGTAATTGTGGGCTTTCCTCCAGATACTCTGGCTTCCCCCCACAGTCCAAAAGCATGTTAATTGGGGTTGCCAGATTGCCCATAGGTGTGCCTGTGTGAGTGAATGGTGTGTGAATGAATGGTGTGTGAGTGTGCCCTGCAATGGATTGGTGCCCCATCCTGGGTTGTTCCTTGCCTTGTGCCCATAGCATCTGGGATATTCTTCAGACCTCCGCCACCCCCCCCCCCCCCCCCCCGCCGGCCGCGCCGGGGGGGGGGGGGAACGGGCTGCGGTCGGGCGC
>JAODKE010000125.1:26655297-26667247 GCA_026779605.1 Mormyrus hasselquistii
TGTGGTCCCCTGCAGGGGTTTGGTTCCCCCTCCTGGGTTTTTCCTGGCCCTGCGCCCCTCCCTTTTGGGTTTTTTTCCCGCCCCCCCCCCCCCCCCCCTGCAACTGTGAACGGGATAAGCGGTTTCAGAAAATGGATGGATTGTTGCTGAACCTATCTTGGTCCTCATGTGACTTGGGTGCTCTGGCCATGAAGGTCACTATCTGCTTCTATTAGTTATTTGACAGGAGCAAATGCTGAAAGATAAGACACTTTGGAACAATGCGGCTGAATGACTCAGCCGGTCTGCTTGGCATGATAGAGGCTGCTGCTGTGGAATAAATCCCCCAGGGTGCACCACAGGCACCGGCGCGAGGGTGGCCTGATTGTGTGAAATGCGCCTGTGCTCTGACCTGGAACTCCGCAACTAACGGCCTGCAATTACAGAAGGGGGGGGAGAGGCAGCAAGACTGTAACAGAGCTCATTTGGTCATAATGCTTCAGTGATTGTGACATATTACGCACTGATACAGTTACGGTTAATACACAATAGCTGTTCCCCCTCTGCTCCAAGCAACACTGCTGCACATTTCTTGCTACTGCACATTCCCTTTCAAGGTGAGCAGTGACAGAATCTACCATGACTCAAGTGCATAGCATATGCAATTACATTCTCTCCAAGAATGTGGGGGGAAATTCACAAGAATATAAAAGCAAGGCTTAGGCATTAAAAACAAAACAGCGAAGACTGACAAGTTGACAGCTGCACCAAGTGAATTCTCACTTTTCATATTTCATTATGCAAATTGAGGAACTGCTCAATTGTAAGGTGATCAATTTTTTTTTCGGCTAATAATAAGAGTAAGAATAATGAATTGAAGAATGCAATAATTTTTTTCGCTGTGGAGTTAATGTCATTCGGAAAAATAGACACAAACTGCCTGTAAAATTCTAAATCTGCTTTCATACTCTATTGGTAGAGGCGGTGATGGAAAAACAACTCAATTTCCATACTTAAATAAAAGTACGGAAAGCATATCAAGATTTTTCTCAAGTAAAAGTCATTCAGTGGAATACTACTCGAGTAAAAGTTAAAAAATACCTGATATTAAAAGTACTGAAATATCAAAAGTACTACACATTCATATCTCTTACAAAAAGCAACCTATCCTTTTAAAATCACTTAAGACATGTTTTAATACAGCATTGTAAGTGACAGTGCATCACAATTAGGAGAACTGAATTGTACAGAAGCAGTAATACGCTTTTGTAGAATCACAATAGAATAAGTGGACTATTTTATTGGAATAGACTGATTGTGGGTTATTTGCTGACAGTTTATGCCTACTGCAGTGCCAGTCACAATGTAGGGCAGGCTAGTGCGATGAGACACTTTCACACCATGGGAAGTTTTTTTCTGGAACCAGAACCTTTTCCTGGAACCAGGAACTTCTGTCGTATTTACACCACAGAAACTCGCCCAGATTATTAGTTCCTTGGAGGCAGTTTAAGATCCCATTTTTACAACATACTCCAGACTAGGTACTTTTCTAACTTGGAAGCTAGATGGAAGAGTGGGGAAAAGAAATGAAGTGAAGCAGAAATTGAGCAGATGGAATAATTTTTGTACCCCAGTTATATTTAATATACAAATTAATACATTTTTATCCCTTATGCCTCCATACTTCTACATTGGAAAATCCAACAGCTAACCAATATTTTATCTAACATCACTGGTACCAGCAATGAAGCCTGCCAACACTTATTAGCAGGATAACGTTACATCGGTTTTTATTGTGTAAAATCATGCTGGGCAAAATTAAAAAGAATCTGGGTATGTTATGGGTCATATAAGTAAAATACAAATAAAAGGCTGTGTGCTGTTTTGATTGAGATAGATCCCCCAATAACTAACAGATAATATATAATTTACAATATAAACTTATAAACTAATAAATAAAAATAAAAAACTTAAGAAACAACATATTTACCCTCAATTGTTTTGGCGTGCAGTTTTGTATTAGACTATGCATAAAGTTTAACCTATCAACTTTTTGCGTCTCCTATTCCTCAGTACCTATGGTGCAGTGGGAAAGCAACGCATGACTGTGGCCAGGAGCTACAAAAGTTCCAGTTCGAGAACCAGGTTCCCGAGTGTTAAAGTGCCTACCGTGATATTCCACGATGTAGTGCACCACGACTAGGGACCACAACTAGTAACCCGGTGTCGGTGTCTAACAGTCACTAACTAGCATCGCCTTTCAAAGCAAATTAACAGAAACATTTTGATTTGGTTTCAGTTCAGATTTCTGTTTTATGTTTCATCTCTGAATCCCCCTCGACAACTCTGTGGTGAACATGATATTTTGTGAGGTGGTATGCAATGTCAAAAACTTTTCAACCATTGGTTTAAACTGAACACAACATGCTTTTAAATCATGGCCTACTGATTGATAATTATCCATAGACACTTTAAAAAATAGCTAGTGCTATCTATCTCTAGGTAGCTCGTCTGGGAGTTGCCTAGCTTTGGGCAGAGTGGTATGAAAAAGAGAGTGGTGACACTCCCATAGGGGCCCATTGTAAAAAAAAATGTTGGAGAAATTTCCGGCCAACTTCCAGGTCATGGTGACAGTAAATAGTTCCAAACATTGACATTCACGGCATAGAATCACTTTCATTTCCATTGCTTGCCAAACACTTTAAGTGGCATGTTGATAAAATAACATATATATATATATATATATATTTTTAATTTAATGTATTAGCTGTCATTAATGTGGTAAATAGTGTAATTTTGTTTCTGTATGTGCGCAACTTTAACCGTTAATGTTTATCTTAACAGTCATGGCCTAAGGTAGCTTAGCCAACTATCAAGACTAATGCTCCCACTTCACTGTTGAGTTTGTCAGATACTGTCAACACAGGGGTTAGTTACATATTAAGTTGTTCTGGTTATTAGTGGGTTCATGATTACAGTTAGCTGCAGGCTACCATGTTAGAACACCTGATTAAAATATAATTTTACAGTTCTCCTGGGACACACATGGTTCATTCATACAAGCCATGTGTGTGAATGTTCTAGTTAATTTGTAGCAAAATAGCTTAATATTATTTAGTGGTAATTTATTTGCCAAAAAACACCAGATTGCGGTAAAGTATCTATTTTTATGTGCACGTATTAAGGGCTGCATTTGTAATTAGCACTCAAACAATAAAGTGTTTTTTTTCCAGATTATTTTGTCTTGGTGTGAATTTACAATATCACTGAAATAAACTAAAAACTTGTTTGTCCATATTGACATATATATTTTTCCACCCTTGTTATCCCCACTCCCACTCTTTGCCCTTAAAGTGTGAGGTGTGAATGGGACATTACATAGCGGTAGTTTTTGCAATGTTTGCCCAATTTAACTTGTGGATAAAGAATGATTATGGATTTTGATCACGGGACTCTGAGAGGTGGGTGGTTTGCTATAGGCCTACAAGTAAATGGCATATTTTGTCTGGCAACCTTTACGAAACATAATACAGAATTGTTATTTGTACTGTATTTCAATCAGAAAGTTGTTTAAAATTGTAAAAAAAAAACCATTTCTATATTGTTAACATTTCAGGTGATTTTTCTTCTTAATTAGTTTCTTGTTATTAAGTTTTGGCATGCTGCATGCAAAAAGATCAACTTCCGGCTTGTCGGAGGACTGGGACTTGATATGTAAAAAGGTTTTTTTTTGGAAATTTTTCTTGATGTTTGAGGAAGATTTATTCAATAAAAGGTGCACAGTTATGGTTGTTTGCAGGTTGATTTTCAAATATAGGCTATATATGCTGGGTCACTAAAGACCCCAGGCATGTTATAGTGTTTCCTGAAAGTATTATGCACATGAGAGTTAATGTTAGAAATCCTCAGGAAAGTGAAGGGAGGTTGATTTACATTTAAAAAAGAAATCAAATCCTACTACTTCAGGATTTTGCATTATGTAATGCATGCTAACATGAATGAACTCTTTCCCTCCAAAAATTAAATTGATAAATTGATTGTCACTCGCAAACTGATGCGATAACATTTATACAGCACATGTAGAGGCACAATACCCACAGATGGTTTATATTCACTGTTTAATAACACATTCACTGCTATCTGGTCAGCGAGATGTGTCTGTGCAGTGATACAATTGGTGAGTGGAGCTACTACACCAGTAGTTCCAGCATTAAACTGCTCACTACAAAGGTCTGTGGAATATCTTGATTAACCGAGTCATGATTTCTGATAAAACACATCGCTGTTGAATCTTTCAAATATATTTTGATTGGCCATCAAAGAATACAGAAAGAATCCCATAATGCATTATGAAGGAATCTATAGAGTATTATAGATGAGCTTCGTTACCTCTTATGAAGTATGATAGACTATAATTCTTTATGACTCTCAATCAAAAGATGTAATTCTTTATGAATTCTTATACTGACCATTATTATAGATACCTTAAAATGCAATGTAGATGACAGCATTAAGTAAAGTGTTACCAAAAAAACTACTAATGATCAGTTACAGTGATAAGAGTAAATTTACTCCATTACTTCCACCCCTGAGTAGAGAAAAAAAATCCACATAAACTTTAATTATGAATGTTCCCTAAATGCTTATCTTGAACAAGCTCAAGGTGAAGCTCTCCCCAGAAGCACAGGGCACAAGGCAGAGGACACCTGGGATGAGATGCCAAGTTCATTGCAGGCATGACCACACACACTGAGAAATCGGAGAAGATCCTGGAGTTGTAAATAACTGGTAAATAACCATTCCAGGTCTTCTCTAGTTTCTGAGAAAGAGACTCATCCAAGTTGGTGCTCAAGGTTGAGTGGCTCATCACAGTCGCTGAAGATGTGAGTCTGAGGGTGATGAAGACCACTCTATCTTCAGTTATTCTTCAGGGACACACATATTGACGAAGGCTCCAATCTAAAACACGCTTCACTCAGCTCCCATCACGCTAGACTGCCATACTGCCTCCATCGGATTGTCACTGCGGAGGAGGAAGGCTGGACATGTCCCAGGAACAGAAAACAGCCAGGTGGGTGATTTACTGCAATTATATACAGGTACGCGTGACTCAACATTCAGGTACATATTCAGAATTAAAACCCATTCAGCTTATAATAAATAATGAAAAATAATAACACATAATATGAATTTTATTATTTTTTAGATTCACCATCTTCCACAATAAATGTGATGTAGTTTTGGCTGATGGTAGCATAATGCTGGCCAGGATTATCTATATCTGGCTGCCCCTCCCTGTCCAGCCCCCACCCTAACCATCTGGACCTGGGGTCAAATGAGCCTGCCCTGGGATTATACTCTGACTCCCATCTGCGTGTGTTTGTCAGCTTGTAGATCGGTGCCTTAGGGGAGGGAGGGAGGTATGGGAGGGCTGCTATCCAGCAGCGTGCCGATGCAACACACCAACAAATGCTGTTAAATCAGGAGAGATCTTATCACCGAAGCCCCCTGACCCCAGAGAGAACCCATGCTTCCATTTCCCACCAAGAGTCATTTCAATTAATTTAGCATAGGTGGCGAAAACATGGCATGTTGCTGCATGGAGCTCTCAGGCGCTCATACCCAATGGCACGCGCCACATTCCCCTCCTATTAAATACACAAAGCATAAGCAATGTTGATGAATTACCTTTGCATTACAATCTCCTTTTATTAGTCATGCTTCCTTTCCTTTTTTCCAACTGACTTGACATTAAAGCACACAGAAAGTGGAGCTGGTTAAAAATTTTTTTTTTACAGTGCTATCTTTTAAATAAATAATAATAAAAAAAACTAAATTAATTAGAAGATTAAAAACCTTAAATTCTTTTTGATGGCTAAAAGAATCACGGAGGTGGAAACAGAACACTTCTAGGAATGTTTCATGCTGGATATAATACAAGGCAAATTACAGATGTATTACAAACAAGGAAAACCATCAGAGGACAAACAAATAAAAATTGTCTATTAAAAAAAGTAATAAGAAGAAAATCATGATAGACACCTGAATTAATTTCATAACATTCTTTACTGAACTCCAAGGCTTATAGGATATAGCTATGAACCTGAATCTGGTGAATAATACGTAATTAATGTGAAATATTTGTAAGGTCAAAGTGTATTTTTGGGATTTGGTCTGCATTATTCATGTAATTGTCTGTCTGGTCTTGTACTTATTAAATATCTTTGTGAAATATTTTGGGATACTGAATTAGTCAGGGGAATGTTCCAGTTCCTAGTAGAATTAGTTTTTGGTTTGTGTGTATGAGTGTGTGTGTGTGTGTGTGTGTGTACGATGGCAATCACAAGTTTCTCATCCACAGTTTTGACTGTTCAATCAACTGTGTACATAATTATCTGCACTCCGTATGGAAATCTTTGGGGACCCAAATATTGCAGTTTGACAAATCCTTCATTTGTATTCAGATTTCATACAAAGCATCAATTGAGGTTTAGCACACAGGCTGTTTTCCCCAGTTCCCTGCAAAACATCGCTGGGTTCCCGCCGCTGCTTGATTAGAACTGGGAGACATGCTGGGATCTCTGTGTTTGTCATTAATATTTCTCCTTCCAGATGGCACTTTCGAGGTATTTAAATTAACAAAATGTTACCATAGGCCCAGCTCTAGCACGGTTTACATGGAGACTATCATCAGAATAGATAAACAAAATCCATATTTACAGTTTTCAGTACGGAACAGATTAATGGACTGCCTTTCAATCACCTTCACACTTAAGAGGTAGCTGATGCTTTAATTATAGGCAAACCGAATTGGTATGTGTAGGAAATTTGCAAAATTAAACCAACTTGTGTGTTATCTGTGTATTGTCCTAAACAGGCAAATTTAATAGGCTAAATAATTTCATTAAGAACATTAATGACTTGTGTGCTTGGCAAAATGGCGTGAAACATTGTTTTGCTTTTGCATGTGTACATTAAAACCTTGCCAAGGTCTCACAAATTAAACGTTCAGCGCGCAACAAAAGGGACCACTATACAGTTATGGACATATGTACACAATGACACATTAGCACACAAATGGGACTAAAAGGGACTAAAAACAGTCACCGATTATCCGAAGGCTAAGATGTGAACTAAGAATAAATGAATGTGAGCATTTCTGGTGGGGGGAGAGGGAAAAAGGAGAAAGGGAAGATGAAAGAGTGTGCAAATTTCCGAGCATGATTTGAGTGCTGTGCTGGCTTTTAGTGTGCTGCCTTTTGTCAGAGTGTGATTATGGTAAACACTGCCTTCTTGACAAAAGCACAGAGGGGGTGTTCGTTCTGGGCACATCCTCTGCGTGTCAGTTGGTGACTACCTGCTTAAATGCCAATGCCACCACACACACACACACTCGCAAATTCTGCTCCAGCCTCATTGTGTGTCCACAGTTGTCAGACAGCAGCCCAGGCATCTGCCTATCTCCGCACAGAAGATCAAGAGGCAGAGAGAGAAGAAAGTAAACAGTGCAGATTAGCACCAGCTAATAATCTCCCCTCTCAACGCCCGGCCTCATATTTCTAAATTAAGAGAAGTGCAGAAAGGCTTATAAAATATTAAAAGCTGCTCCATCACAGCACGTGCCCCCCCTGCAGGCTCCCCACCCTCTTCACTGATGGCCGCGGAACACTGTTGAACTCGCACGGAGGAAACGAAACCCATAAATCACCCCACTCGCCAGCTGTAGAGAGCCCCCGTCCAATAATTTTGAGGTTAAACAATGTAATTTGGATCTTGTAAGTGAAATTTATTTTGCCCGTCTGAAGGAGATAGACCTTTTTTTTCTCTTTGCAGACTGGAGGTGAGGAGCTTTGACAATGTGGACCACTCACAGTGTTTATTTATTGATCCAGGGCTTTACAGAGTATATTATTTCTATAGTCATTTATTGTTAAAGCAGGTTTGCTCTTGGATTCTCCTTAAAATGAGAAAGTCCGTAAAGTTCTTGAATATGTTTGTTCTGAAGTGGTTGTGTAATGAGTCTCACATTCAGTGTCATTTTACTGCAGGAATATGAACGAACCACTTTACCTTGAATTAGATGATATTACTGGCCCTCAGCTACATAATTCTGAAGCACCAAATTCACTCATTTTCAATCACAGACAGAATATCAATACAAGGCTCCATGCAATATATTTGATATTGTATTTCGTGCTAACAGGATAGCTTCTGTCTGACTGACTTAACTTTCACACAAAATGGCTGGTGAATTGGACTTGGTAACAATATTTTTGCTTACAGAGAAGAACTTATCAAGGTTAAAACAAATGTGTTGAAATACTAACTTAATTCCTGAATCATTTAGGCCTGGACATTTACTTACAGTAGCTGAACAACATTGAAGACTTCGCTAAGGGTTATATTTGTGTAAAAGATGCTTTGCGCATCTCCCATAGATAGTGTAAGGTCAAGAACCAGTCCCTTGAATGGAAATCACATTGGATATTGTTACCTGCAATCGCCATGAGAATCTTGTAGACAGTGTAACATTTCTAGAGATTTTTCTTATTTCTTTAGTGCAGTTTTAAATCACTTAATAAATCCCCAGCTATTTAGAGGATTAAGTGATACAAACTGCCCGCTATAAGACGAAAAAGAAGGGCCAGTAATGTTATATAAGTGAATTAAAAGATTAAGAAGGTTTATAAAGGCTGATTACAAAGCCATTGGGATTGATGAACTGGAAGGCAAACCTTGACACTGGATAATTCTTTAGTATTTTCACTCACTGACATGCTCTCAAATTGCATAGTATAGGCTGCTTTAAAACAATTTGTAATGGACACGCAGATTGCGAATTCGGCAGAATAGACAAGAAAAAAGCAGAGGGAATGGAGGGGAAAACATGAAGGAGAAAATAGATATGTTGAGAGATCTATTTTCACAAAATGTTGCCTATTTAAAGGCCTATCATTTTAGTGCATGTGATATAAAAATACCAATTTTAGACTGGAAAAATTCGTTTTTAAGAAATAACAGCAATAAACAAGACTATCAAGTTATCCATAATACATACAATATTAAAGTGAGCTTGATATGTTCATTCCAAGAACTAGAATGAATATTTTCATCATAAATCTTCAATGAAATCTAAGTAAGTGAAATAAACCAGGAACAATATGGTGCTGAACTTCTGGCCTGTACAATAAAGCTACGAGACCCAGGCAAATATCAGAACGTCAGTCGAACAAACCGAATGAATAAGGAAAAAAAATCTAGATGAGAACAGATCGACAGAAAGTGCTAGCCACTGCAAAGTCTGCAAACACAGAGGATATGTAGTTTGCTCCTCAACTCTTTTACCCTTACAAGAAGACCCCGTAAGCACTTTTCTTAGAACAGAAAACCTGCCCTTCTATGTCTCATCAGCAGATTTTTGTTGCGAGAAAAACAGAATGTGACGAGGTGAATGTCCACGGCCAGGAACGGGGACATGCTGAAAGAACGCCCATCTGAAAGTGTGCTCTGAACACCTGACAGGATTTCTTGTTATACAGACTTTGCTTGCCATGGCTGGAGTTAATAAGCCACTACAATGTGCTTCAGTAGTGCTATGATCACTGCAAAAAAACGCCAGACTCACATGGTGTAGTGCATCTGGAGAAGTTGGGTTGTTACAAGATGATCAACTGTAATTTATTATAAGTATGAATGCCACAGTTTACGCATAAAAGAGGAAATTAGTGCAGTGCCGTCTTAAAAAATATTGCATGAAATTTTTGTTGGATATGTGCAAGAACATGCATGTACACACACATACCCACGCACACACTCGTACTGAAGTACCCAGAGTGCCCTGCCACTAACACCACTCTCCAAGGAAACTTGAACGAGACACAAATCACATTTTCTGCACAATTAAGCCAGAGCCATGGCAAAGTGCTTTAGAATGGCCCCTCACGCTGGAGCAGAGAAATCCAGCACCACCATTGCTCACAATATAATAGCAATATGATGAAGATGGATTCAGTTTAATTAGTTTTGGAAAATTGTTCTGCTTTTATGACCACAGATTGAAGAGTGAGAGGGTACATTATTCCAAAATATTGTCAATACAGATGAATTATTATTAAGAGCAAGTCAAAATACAAACACTCAGATTTACTTGGGATTATGCATTGAAACCCTACTTATTTCTCTCAGAAAAAAAGGAGTTTTGAACGCTAGGTATTATTACTCGGTTAAATATGCAATCTATGTTCATTTATGTTAATTTAATGAAATTTAAAAGGCCCCATTAAAGCTACATTTAATTTGATACCTTTTACAAAACCTTTTACAAAAAGAATTTCATTCCATATCCTTGTGTGGGGCTGTTGTTATAGAGCATGCAGCCTTGACAGGGTGCTCTTTCTCAGAATGACCCCTTTTACTGGCATGTTTCCTCTTGGCAGTATTCATTTCACTCGGTTCAGATTCATTTAGAACATCCAGTCATGTAACATTTCCCACAAATATCAAAAAGCTGAAAACATGACTGCTGTTGTATTTGACGTTAATAAGCAAGAGAAATAGCTTTCACTGGATTATGTTGACAAAAACAATAGCAGGAGTGATGCTCTGACACGTATAAGCCGATTTTAGCCATGCTGTCCGAATGCAGCGTGCCTCTGTATGCATTATTTTCCCAGAGTGGCCAGGCTTTCCTGTGTCGTCCTGTTGTGATCACAACACTCATGGTGAGTACCTGTCTCCTCTGTGCTTGCTGGGAGATATGCAAATGAAATGAAGTTTTATATGAAATTTGTATGTTGCACAGCTACATACATGCTGTTCTTTTCACATATCCCATCTCACTTCCCTTTTCATACACACATATAGAGGCGATGTCGAAGTTTGGGGTCTGAGCGCAAGGTCAGCTCTCCATCCAGTGTCACATTTTTCGGAGGTGGTTAAGGGTCTTGATCGAGGGCCCAGCAGGGATGGGTCTTCTATACCAACCGCAGGATTCAAACCGGCAACCTTCTGATCACGGGAGCAAAGGCCTAACCCAGCAAGTAACATACCAAAGTCAGATTATCACAGCCACCATAATGGAAATAAATTACTTTACAGTATTGCAGTTGTCTCTTACTGCAAATCCCTTGCTGTATTTGCTCCATGTGCTGATGTCTTCAAAAGCATTAAAGTGCACAATACTTGCTCTAGTGGGAAGAATACTGCCATTATAATCGATGGCACATTTTTCACACGACTAGCATAATAGACCTATGATCTTTGTTCCTCATAAGGATCATCGTAACCTGATAGTGTGACACAGAAAAGGGCTCAGTGATAGTCTTGAGAACTCCATAGAATTTTTACATATGATCCTTTAAAGCCTTTTATCAACAGCTACCCTCCTAAGCACCACCCCCCACACACCAAGGTACACTGCGGAACTCTGCTCCCCCTTAGTGTCATTGGATATAAAATGTCTGAAAGTCCTTAACGTTTTGGTGCTTTAAGATTTTTTTTATTATTATTATTATTCTTGCATTCTTTTAACATTCTGTATATCGGGCGTGTGTGGGCGTGTCTGCCTGTGAGTTGATATTTTAGGGATGATAACCTTTCAAAAGCCAAACTCCAGAGCTGTATTTTTCTTGCATTTTAATCATCCAGCTAATGTTTCGGTTCAGAGCAATTCAGAGCAATCCAGCTTCAGAACTGTTCCGATGACAGACAATAAGTGCAAATGATGATGCAACGTGACAGCGTCGCATCAAGAAATCAATTCTGCGCCGTATCATGAAAACAGAGGGAACTTTAAAAATATATAATATCACATGAAATAAGTGCTGAATTATGCAGCAAATCATATTAAAGGTAGAAGAAGCAGCTGAATGAAAGTGCTGAGGCAGCACTCTGCATATGTTACTGGGAGGAAAGTGAATAAATTATATAGGCTGAAAGTGGAACATCTTATAATGCAGGCAAAATATATATA
>JAODKE010000125.1:26694088-26705147 GCA_026779605.1 Mormyrus hasselquistii
TCTGACCAATTTTTAAAAAATGGGGGGTGCCCTAATTGTTGGGGATGTCCTATAATCGGGGAAACACGGTATGTCCTGAGTCCTTTCTTGTACTTCTTGCATACCTGTGACTGCAAGGGTACCTTCTATGTCTACAATCATTGTCAAGTTTGCACACAATGCAGCTGCATTAGCCCCCATCACCTAAAACAGTGGTTCTCAATTCCGTTCCTGGCGCCCCCCCCCCCCGGCCAGAATGTTTTCGTTCCAACCCTACCTTAATGGGCTAAAGCCGGTTTCAGTCCAAACACGGCGAGCACTACACTGTGTTACGTGCCGCGCCGTTCGCGGAGCTTGTGCAAGCTCTGCGGTCAAAGATGAACTTTGTTGAACTTTGACCGCTGAGCGCTGTGACGCATTGTCGCGCGATCAATAGAAACAAGGCACCGAAATTGAAATAGAGGGAAGACTTATAGTAATGGGAACTCAGACACGGACAATATATCACACAAGCATAGAATTGTTTGAATGCGAAATATACATCGTTGAAATGACAGGAGAGAGTTTTGAAAACCACGCCTACTCCTTCCGCAGAAGCCGTGCGCGAGCACAGCACGTTGAGCGGACACAGCTGTTTTTTTGAGCGGGGCGCGCACAGCACGTGCTGCATTTGTCCTGTGACCATCTTAGGTGTTTCGAGGATTTCAGGCTGCCATTCGAATGCTAAAGAACTTCTATGGCACTGACATCAAAAGCATCCTGACAGAGAGCATCACCACCTGATTTTTGAACAGCACACAGCAGGACCACAAGGTTCTGTAATATGTGGTCGTAACAGTAATCTTATTTATCAAATGAAAACATAGCATACAGACTTTTGAAATTATATCCTTCTGACCCTGCCCTTTGTGTCCCTTCCTCATTTGGCCAGCAGGCATCACTGGATATCCCACTATGACCATGTGGCTCAGAGACTGTACCCTGCGGCTATGGGTTTGAGGCTAGCTTGAGGCCAGTCTCACCTATTCTACTTTTATTAGTTTGATGTATTTGCCTAGTTTTAGGTTTTCCCTGCTTCTGCTGTGTTTTACCTCAAAGTATTATGGTCTTAGTCTCTCTGGTGTTGTTATCCCGGTGTTATGTGTTCTTTGGTGCATTATAGATGAGAACTTCACAATGCATAATAAACATGGCTATAATGTGATATGCCTTTTTTATAAATATTTATAGCCATGTTTATAATGCTCATTATAATGCATTATGAATGTGTTTATAAAGTACTAAAAACATGGCCTTACGTAAAATATATATATATATATATATATATATATATTATCGCTGGGTCCATTGAAGTGTGCAGCTCAAGCCTGAACATGAGCTTAGCCAGTGTATCCCAGTGGACTCCCATATAGTGTAGCAACATGCCCAGAGAACTAGCTGCAGATGGTGGCTCAATTCCCTCTGGTGTCAGGAATTGAGGATAGTTAACTGTTTAGTGAGGTTGAATCGCTCCATTTACTCATTGCTGGGGAGTTCAATGGAATCGTTCAAGTCCTTTGGACACTTGATCATAGACCACTGTCATCACTTCAAACTCAAAGTTAAATCCCGGACCATTCTACAGTTCCTCCTCTAGCCTAAACTGGCTGAGCATCCCCTTATTTAGCAGCCCAGATGTGATGGTGGCGCGCCGATCTGGTACTGCTTATGCCTCAAACCACTTCAAGAAGCAACCCATGCCACATGAACATTGTGGTTGCCAGCATCAGCAGTCAATTTCCAAGTAGGCATCAATGAAAGACACAATGCGTCCGCAACACCAAGGTGCCCTACTCTAGTGGACACTTAGATGCCTTGCAGCACAATCTCACACATGCCCTTGGGCAACAGAAAGTTCCACAGTAGTTTATTAGGACACTACACCTCCCAAAGGCTATTGTGCACTGTCAGATGGTCTCTTTGGGAGCTATAAGCACTTCCACAACATGGAATAAGAATCATTTCTTGAGGAGTCCAGCCCCAGCAATGTATCCAGCAATGTATCCAGCAATGCCAGCTCTGGGTCTATTTCTAGGGCATCTCCTCCTAGTGAATTCCATACTTCTCTGCTGCTGTTATTATTGCTGCTATACACTTGTTTGTTCTCCTGTATTGAGTCTATAACAATACCTGCAAGTTTCTTATAACAATGGATTGTCATGAAAAAACATTTGTTTCCTTGAGCTAACCTGCCAACCGACCCTTGGGCTCCCTGAAGTTTTGGAAGCTAGGTGAGCAATGTGTGGCCTGTCTTGAGTTTGAAGACTTCCTCATACAGGTATAAATGAAATTCATGCAAACCTGTCATCATTCACAAGAACTCTCAGTAGGTGCCACAACGGTTACACTTGCAGTAACACTGGTACTAAGATGCAGGCCAAAATGTTCTGCAGCTCAGCTGTGTACTGTGGCAATTGCGTCAGGATTTGTAATGCTGCTAGTGTTAACCACATAGTCCAGGAACCTGAGCAGCTACCATCCTTTTTCTTTACTAGATTGGCTGTAATTGCCTTGGGGCTTACGTTCAATGACCCCTAGGCTACACATCCAGTGTCAGTTTGGTGCTGAACCAGGTTAATTCTCATGATGCATTACAAAGTTGTCCAGGAACTCCTGCAACACACCCTTCTATTGCCAATGGACAAAGCTGTCTGCTCTGTTGGCTAACCGTGGTAGCCTGCTTCAAATAGCTGCCATTATGCATTGTTGTTTTATTTTGACAGGCAAACCAACTCCGTAGATCCACCCTGAAATGAGCTAACATTTATTTCCACCTCCATAACCTCAATTTAAATACCTGTTAATGACTGACTGATATGCCACACTACAGTTGTTTCGCTGCTTGTGGGTGTCTACTTGCTAGGTGTTCTTCAGTCATACTCAAAACTCTTGTCAGCTCTTGTAACAGCTAATCAGCATTGCTAATCATCCTTTCCTTCAACTGTTGCTTCTGTGAATTGGGCCGAACATAGCTGACTCCATGCACTTCTGACACCAGTGTGATGATGAGGGCTCAACGTACAAGATGGAAATGCAGGATGCATGGGAAAATGCTCCATTATTAGCAGCACTTGCTGAGTAGCAACTAAATAAGCCAGGAAAAAGTCTCTCTAATGGCATAAATTCTCCTGGGTGTACAGACATAGCTATTTATCTAATGGTGACTCACTTTATATGAGAGGAAAAACACAGGGCAAAAATTAACTAAACACAAATACACCAGACATAATTGGACTAACTAGGAAAACAACACAAAATGATGAAAAATCACCATCTATAGGGGGCACTTACATGCAAATTACATTGGGCTGATGTCACTAGCCCACACTAAGGCTGGTGCTTGGTATTAAAATATGTTGCGGCTAAACGTGTACAGTTCTACTTTCATACAAATGCTATCAAGTAGATCTAGTTCTGCTTTGAGGAGTGGTCCAAACAACTCTAAAGCACTGTGAAAGTCTAAACAATACTTACAAGAAGTGTCCAGCAATAATTATTACTAAGAGTGACATTTTCAATTATTGAGTGTGAGGGGAGTATTTGTTTTTCATAGATGGCCCTAGAAGGAACACTGTGCTATATATTACAGCTATAGACATGAAAGCGTATGTCTTGTTTGTACTCCCAGGTTCCTTTCTATCTAGTATCCATTAATTTGCAGAACATTAACATTAGAAAAAAATACAGACAAATGGGCAAACACAATTTATGGAATAGTATTTTGCGTGCATTACACATTTGTTGTCTTAATTGACCCAATGTCATCTTTTTTTATCATTACCCTTCTCAGAAAATACAATTTTTTAGAAAAACAAAACAGTCTGGACAAAAATAAATACAACCCAGTTGAATGGAAACAGTCATTATTCCCAGACTATACATATGTCTATGCTGGAATAGATATGAAATTTTACATTTACATTGACAGCAAATATAGACTGTGTATTGTCATGCATTGACTGCTAACTGCTATATATAGTAACAAGATTTGTGTGACTCATGGTTAATGTATAAAAGACATTTTTGAGCTAAATCCGCCAGTTTACATATAGACTGTTTCTGCTGGAGATGAAAGAAAATGCAGTTTTGAAACTGAAACTGTTCAACAACCATTACCCCCAATGAAACACAGCAGAAATAATGGCTCTTGTCATGATGATTGGGGGTGGGTAAATTATTCAAAATAACAAACAATATGTTTTACAATAACTCGCATATTATAACATAGTTTTAAAGGCAACCAAGCAGGACTAATTGTTCAGTGGCTACAATATGCATGTGAAAAAAGGAGAAATAATATGATCTTGGTTGAGGCTAGGTTTTTATTTTACACATTTTTTGGTTATATATTTCATACATCTGTCTGCTCTCAGCAAACCCAACAGCTAGCTATAGAATGAGCATATCAATGTTCTCTTGCTAAAACAATGCACAGCCATAAAATTAAATAACTCATTTCAAAGTCTGTGACATTTTTAACAAGAAATTTATATGACATTTACACCTGCATTCGGTAGTTGATTCCTCTGCTCAATTTACACATTTGTCCTCCCATCTACAAAATTTGGTACATTAAATGTGCTGGAGATTTACTGAATTATACAGCTGTCATTTTAGGGCTCGACCCTATTCTGTCTTGTCTTGGGTAAGTGGCGCTGGGCAGATATGGGTCTACTCATAGCCCTCCAGTTTAGTAGTAGTACTAAACTCAGAGTGAGTCAAAGTTCACCCTGGTGAATGAGGGTCTTTGCTGTTTACAGCGGGGATGAAGTGCAGTTGGGCACGACTGGAGATGTAGTTGGATGATGGAAGGAGTATTATGAGGATATCATGAATCTCACTGATACACCTTCCTTGGAGAAAGTAGAAATTAGAGGAGTTGCCGGTCACTAGGGCAGAGATCACTGAGGTACTTCATAATCTCCTCAGTGTTCTAGTGATGGATGAGATTTGCCCAGAGTTCCTGAAGGCTCTGGATGCTATTTTGCTGTTTTGGTTTACTTGCCTTTTCAACATTGCATGGAGATCAGGGACAGTGCCTCTAGATTGGGGTAATGGGGATTGGAGGGTGTGTTCCAACTTCAGAGATCTAGAAGGTCAAGGCTAAAGTGAAAAAGATAAGAAACAAAGCCAAGAAAAGAGAAGAAAGACAATACCAAAAACAGACTGGACAACAACAGACAGTGACTCTGAGGCAAAGAGGATGATGTCAGAGCCTTTGGTCATGTTATCTATTTAGGTAGCTGCGAAGTTTTAGCAGGCAGTACTTCTCAGCTTGGGTATACCCAGACCTCGGTGAAGGAACAAGAGGACACATAGCAGAATTCTTTTCAAAGGTTTATTTTAATGCTAATTATGCCTTTTAAGTCTTTTCAGACTTTATTTTCCATGAAAGGGGTGGCCCAGTGGTTAGCAATGTTGCCTCACACCTTTGGAGACTAGGGGTTGAATATTCTGTGTAGGTAAGTTTGCATGTTCTCCTTGTGGCTTCCTCCAGGATCTCTTGCCTCCTCCCATAATCCAGAAACATGTTATGATGAATTGGAATTGCTGAATGCTGTGTGTTTGTGTGAGAATGGTGTCTGTCCCTTTGCAACCTCATCCTGGGTTGTCCTAGACTCCTGTGACCCTGCAGAGGGCAAGTGGGGATGGATGGATTTTTTGTGGCATAAAAATTTGATGGTAGAACCTATCCAGAGTTAATTATGGGTTGGAATCATGTCGCTTTCAGAAGCCGAAAAACAGACAGTGCAGGATGGGGGAGAGTGGGTGGATGCATATGGAGCCAATTTAGCATGGTAGTTTATAGAAACATGAACACACAAACACAACAAAATACAAAAAAATAAAAAATAACAGAAACACCCAACACCTAATAGGATTAGGTTCAGCCTTTCCAAACTTCAGAGAGATCACATTTCTCAGCCTCCCTGGAAAGGCCTACACATGGGAACTGGAGAGAAGGATCTGTCCGTTGTTTGAACCTCAGATCCAGGAAGAACAATACCGATTTTGTCTTGGTCACGCAGCACTGGACCAGCTTTTCACCCTTACAGATAAAGGTATTGGAGGGTTCATAGAAATTTCCTCAAGCAGTCTACATATGTTTTGTGAACTTGAAAAAAGCATACGAACATGTCCCTGGGGGGTCCTGTGGGGGTTGCTAGGGGAGTATGGGGTGCCGGGCTCACTGTTATGGGCCATTAGGTGCCTGTAAAACTGTATAGAGTTTGGTTAGCATTGCTTGTAGTAAGTCAGCCTCATTCACAGTTCGTGTTTTAGTCTGCTAAGGCTACTTTTTGTTCTGCTCATAATTTTTATGTACATAATTTATAGGAGCAGTAAAGGGATTAGAGTTTGGAGGGTGTCCAGTTTTTTGCTTTTGCAGATGATGTGGCCCTGTTAGCTTAAGCAAGCAGTGGCCCCTCCAGCTGAGGTGGAGAGTTGGGCATCTGGCTAGGATGCCTCCTGGATGCTTGCCTGGGGAGGTGCATTGGATATGTCCAACTAAGAGGAGACTTCAGGATCCAGGACATGCCAGAGAGATTACATCTCTGAACTCGCCCGGGAATACCTTGGTGTCCCTCCAGAGGAGCTGGAGGAGGTCACTGGGGAGAGGAGGCATCATTGCTGTAGCCGCAACCCGGCTCTGGGTGAACAGATGCATGAGTGGCCCATCAAGTCTTAGTGTAATTCATCATGTTTAGCAGCTGAGTTCCCTGCTGTTTTCCAAAGCCCTAGGAGATCTTTGTCCCAGAGTGCCTAGAAGAGTCCATGATTTAAGTAACTGACATTCAGCAGCAGTACACACATGAAGTCATCTTACAAAATTCTCAGTCATGTTTTATAGAACAAAACTTCCCAGCACTACAATGGCAAGTGTACAATGTTAATTTATTTTGTAATTGCAGTTTTTTTTTTTTTTTTACATTTTTGTTCACTTTTTCGTGCAATACATTTTCTGTCAATGGCAGCTCTTTCCAGCTGTGTCCATATGTACGGAGACATTTATATGTGTCACAAACACGGGGCTATGCTGTACAGCACGATCGGTTGCAATTTAGTTAGCAATTTGCATGGAACCTGCAAAGCAGTAAGAACATTATTCAAGGGTAATGTTAGCATTACCCCTGGGCAGAGAAGCAAAGACTGAAGATTAGTGGTCACTAGCTATTCAAATGAGATCATGACCGGCAGGTCGATTGGCAATATGTTTGTAGTCGATCGTGACACAACCCATCCAATCCCCCTGATCAGTAAAATGTAGTGTGGTGGGGTGCTGGGGACCCCCACAATCAGCAAAATATACCGTCACTCTAGAAAGTAGAAACCACAATGTTCCATAACCAGGTACCACGAACTTCACAAAAGCTAAAGGGGTGAAGATAAGAAACAAGACCAAGAACACAGCAGAGAGACAATGAGAAAACAATCTGGATGATACCAGACAGGGATTATGGGGCAAACAGAAATATGTCTGAGCCTTTCTTCATGTTATATGTTTAGCTAATAGTGATTTTTAGCTGGCAGAACTTCTCAGCTTGGGTGTTCTGCTCACAACTGTGACCAGACAAACCAGACTCTTGCCAAGGAACAAAAGGACATATGACAATTATTTTAAAAGCTTTTTTTAAATGCTGATTACACTTTTTAAACCTTTTTTTTCCAGATTATATTTTCCATGAAAGGGGATGGCCCAGTGGTTAGCACTGTTGCCTACGCCTCTGGAAACCAGGGTTTTACTTTTTTATGTGTGTGGAGTTTGCATGTCCTCCCTGTGTTTTCCTCCAGGATCTCTGATTTTCTCCTAAAGTCCAGAAACATGCTAAGGTGAACTGGAGTTTCTGATTGGTGTGTGTTTGTGTGAGAATGCTGTGTAACCCCATGCTGGGTTGTTCTATACCACAGTGACCCTGCACAGGGTAAATAAAAATGTGAATTTACTGCATTATCTTGAAATATAGAAACATCATGAAGGAATGTTGTTTGCCCCATAAGTGCACCTGGTCCTCTATAAAGGTCTCCTGTTTCTTGCACATTTTAGGACCATACACAGCAATCATAATAACTGATGGCTGTCCATACCAACACACGCTGAGGACATCCTTTGGGTTTATTTGAATGTAATGTCATCAAGCTGTTGGAAAAAAGACTAAAGATGAATCAACAGACTATATTACTGTCCAGTAAGTACCAGCCTTGTGAAACTCACGGTGTACAGTTTTTATTGAACTTGGGCTGCAGAGGTGCAGATTCCATTCTGTGATCATTTTTGAGGCTGTGCTTTTGTGGTGTTCAGCAGCTGTATTCTGTTTTTCCTTGTCAGTGAGCTTCAACTAGTGGCCACTGCTCCTCTTTGCTGATGCATTAATGATGCAGGGAATTACAGGTTAGTAGTTCAGTCTGCAGATGTATACCATTCTCGAAAAAATGTGTTATGACTGCTCTGACCTGCAAGATTGTTGTAAGGTAGTACAATGGTAATACAATTTTAAAACAAGTCTTCAGAACCTTAATATTAAATTATAAGAGCAATAATAGGAAAAAGCATGTAAAATGAAAATATCTTTCCTCCGGGGCTTAAAACAGGTGCACATTTTTAATAAAAATTATTATTACTTGGTATATTTAGATTTAGGCAACATGGATCTCATATTCAAGTATTTTGAGAGAAGCTTGTATTTATGTATAGCTTGAAGGCTAAAGATGATTTAAAAATAAATTAGATTTATTTAATTGAAAAGTTTATTAAAATTTCAATGTTACTAGAATTTTCTTTTATTATGACCAAAGTAATTTAAAAAGAATCCCTTGAATGCTGTACATGTGCATTAATGCATTATGACTGTTGACTTGTTTGGGTGACTAGTGACGGTGCTGCACATCTTCAGGGTTTAGGGTTTGAATTCCACTTCTGATCTGTGTGTGCGGAGTGTGATCTCCCTGCATGCTTACCTCAGGACATTCTGGTTTACTTCCTGTTATGGGTCAGCCTGGTGGAAGCCTGTCAATGTCATTTCACCTCCGTAGGGATTCCTCCTGATGACAGTCATGCCTAGAGATCGTCTGCGGACCCCACCCATTCAGGGAACCCCGGTTTAGCCTCTGATTCATCAATGCTCCCTGCTTTACAATGGTTTGATTTTACAATGGTTCAGCAAAGATGCACATTTAATAGCTAATTTTGAATTTTGATCTGTTTGCTGGCTATAGCAATATGCTGTACTATACTTTCTACTTGTGTGGGAGATGGCAACATCCATGCTTCCAGTCTGTAATGATCGCAAGAGTAAACATCTCATACGATATTTATCAGCGTATTGTACAGTATGGTGTTTTTTGCTGTGCTTAACGAATACATTTGTTTTCATGTATTTACTTTATTTACTTATTCAGTGACAGCAGTTATTTACTAATTTATCATAACACAATCATATTTGAGTTAAAATATTTTCCTCTTATGATGGGTTTATCGCAGTGTTTCCCAATTCAGTCCATGGGGAATCACAGACATTCCATGCTTTTGCTCCCTCTCAGTTCCCAGTAGGGAGCAAAAATGTGGAGCATCTGGTAGGGAGCTCAGAGGGAGCAAAAACATGGACCGGCTGTGAATCCCCAAGCATCGTATTGGGAAACACTGGTTTATTGGAATGTAACCCCATAAAAAGTCGAGGAGCACCTGTCGTCTGTAGTGCAAGGGTCTCAAACTACAAGCCTGTGTGCCAAATCCAGCCCAAAAGACAGCTTCATGTAACCCATGATGTTTTTATTTTACTATTTAATGTGGCCCTCATGTAGCCCTCAAGTCAGTGTATCCTTTGTATTTTCGTACTTTCCCTTTTACAGGTGAACAGAATGAAAATGTAAAATAGGCGTTACTATAGTTTCTCGACAACCAGTCGCCAACTTCTCATGCTAATAAAGTACAGTGCTGCATGGTGTGGAGTAGTATTGTACCTGCTAATCTCTGAATGACTGACATATGTTATCCTGTTCTTGACAAAACATCTGTTTATAAACTGAATATAAAAGTTGACCTGGAACACAGGCAGTTTCATGAAAGGTGGAACTGATTGTTTTTTCATTGAATTTAATGCCAGAGCCTAATCTGCAGAGAGAAAATAGCTGATGTAAAGAAATAAACTCAAGAAGCATTACTCTACTAAACACGTTAAGCAGTATGTAAGGTATGAGGTGAAAGAGAGGGAGAGATAAGTTACTCAACTTCAGAGAGAACTGAACATGCAAAAATTTTTTTTCCAGTGAGCAAATAGAGAAAAAGAGCAGTTGAGGTTAGTTATGTGGTGAGCAAGCTCATTGCAAAAGCCAGGAAACCATTTACAGGGGAACTGAAAGTTTCTGAAAGACATCATGCTGTAAGCTGCTAACTCACTCTGCCCAGAGAAGGCAGCATTGATCAGAAATGTGAGTTTGGCTGCAAGTTCTGAGGCAAGGCAAATTAATGAGTTATCAGGTGACATTTACAATCAGCTCAGTGTCAAAGTGAAAAATTTAAGGGCCAGAAGGTAATAAACAAGAATATACAGGTCAGGTCAGTGTAATAAACACAAAATCATGTAAAGGGTCAGGACACAAAATACTACAATATTCACTATAGTTTGAACCCACAATGGTGAAGGATACTGAAGTATTTGGCTGTACGCTCAGCCCATTCAGCCACATGGCGGCCCAGGGAGCAGAAGAAAACAGAAGGTAAAATGAAGGTGCAAAACAGAGGAAAGAACGGCGTGACCAGCCACCTCTATTAGCCAAACAGGGAAACTGACAGGATGAGGCAGGAACCAGCCCTCATACTTTTATCTTGCACTGTCGTTTTTCTTATCGCCCTGCTGTTGTCCTGTACTGTACTGTTTGTCCACCCTCCCAGTCTCCTGTGCTCCTACACTGCAATTGTGGCATTAGAAATACCTTAGAACCAGGGCTCTGAACCGGTTCAAGGAACAAAAACGAAAAACGAAAACAAATGACATTGAACAGGAACAAAAACGAAAACAAAATCAATTTTAATCGTTCTGAACAG
>JAODKE010000125.1:26719147-26744790 GCA_026779605.1 Mormyrus hasselquistii
GACCAATAGCAACATCCAGCCAATTAGGTCCCGGACACACCCACCTGTAACACAGAATACATATACACACACACACACAAGACTATCATAGACCCACAGCATGAACTCGTAACAATAGATATAATAAAGTGAATCTTGTCTGCACGGAGCCAAAGTCGTTCAGATACAGGGTAATATATAATGAACATCACATCAGAAAACCCTTGTACTTATCTGGCTATCTGTCATAGAAATCAATATGAGTAACAGAGGAAGAGTTGGAATGATAGAAACAGTAGGGGTGGTAAATTCTAACAGATGCATGTTTGTTTATCTTAACTCACTGGGTATTCATCACTACCTGAAGCTTGTTTGAATCTGGTGTGATGGTGAAGCACTCTGTAACAAAAGCATGCTGAGATTCAAATACAGAGTTATTTGAGTTAATGAATTGTAATCTGGTTTAACATACACAGCTAGAAATGGTCAGATATTTTACAGAACAAAAAATAAATCAAGTCCAAATCATAAATCCGGTGGGGTCATTAGACAGGCAAGATTTTAGAATACAATGACAGACAAAGTTCAGGAATGTGACAGCTCAATGACACTACTTTTATTTTTGTATAATTGGGGAATATGCAACATATCTGTCTAGTATTTAGACAAGGTAAAGTATGGTCTGCTTGGGTGTGGCTGCAGGAAGTGTCGACAGGAGCGTGGTGTGACATGAAAAAACATGTACTAAAATCCATTTTTTTTGCTTATAGTTATTACTTGCATAACAGTACAGCTCACATGACACAGCATGATGTAATGTGAGTCAAAACACCAACCTGTAAACAATGGGGGAGAATATATG
The DNA here is from genome assembly GCA_026779605.1 of Mormyrus hasselquistii. Taxonomy (NCBI): domain Eukaryota; kingdom Metazoa; phylum Chordata; class Actinopteri; order Osteoglossiformes; family Mormyridae; genus Mormyrus; species Mormyrus hasselquistii. Next base: position 26,719,989 of record JAODKE010000125.1, read on the forward strand.
TGAGCTCTAACCTCGCCTCTCTCTGTGTAATACTGTCAGAACCAAAACAGGACTTTGACTGAAAACCCAGCAGGGGAAATTGGAGAGATTCAAATGGATTGTCATATTTAGTGAATGTAAAAAGGGAAAGGGTAGCAAAAGGTTCAAAAATATCTAAAAAATACTGTGTTTATGATGATAGATGCTGTAGATGTCATCAAGTAAACATGCCAAAGATTGTGCAATACACAGTATGGGTATAATCCTTACAATTCCCAAAAGACTAAATTGCAGGACTACAATATAAAAATAAAGAAAAATTAACAAAAATGAGCATTCTAATTTACAGTACAGTTGCCCTTCCATATCCACGGGTTCTGCACCCATGTGTTCAACCAAAAATGAATCCAAAACATATCTAAAAAAAAAACCAGAAAGTTCCAGAAAAGCTTGATTTTCCCACGTGTGGAGTGATGTTGAAGTGATATATAGGTAGAGAAAAAGAATGAATTTATATTTTCTCTTTTTATAATTATATATTTTCTACATAATATGATGGCTGCATCTGTACTGAACATATACAGACCTTTTTTTCTTGTCATTATTACCTAAACCATATAATTTGACAACTATTTACAAAGCATTTACTGTGTATTAGGTGTAATAAATAATCTAGAGATGATTTAAAGTATATAGGTGGATGTAGGTTAGTATTATGTAATGCCTTTTTATATAATTCACTTGATGGATGATGGTATTCGTGGGGGATCCTGGAACCAATCCCCTGCAGATAGGAAGGGCCTACTGTATATACAGGGAGTTAGCTACAATCAGCAGGATCAGTATTAAAAAATCAGTCTTTTTACACTTTTCCCTCTTTCATTTAGAGTATACCAATTCTTTGCACACAAAACAACAATGAAATGAAAGACAGTGAATATTAGCAAACAAGTGGCTTCATCTTACCCGATAGCTGCGGAGCTCATGTTCTGAATGGTTAAACATAGTTAATTGCTCTCCATCTCACACACATGGGCGCAAAGCAGAACAGCCCTGGGTGGGGCGTCAACCCATCACGGAGCATACTCCAGTTCACCTCAGCATGTTTTTGGACTGTGGGGAGAAACCCGGAGGAAACTCCACAGCAACACAGGGAGAACATGCAACCCCCCCCCCCCCCGAACACAAACACACACACACACATACACACATATACAGATACTGTGTCTGTGTGTGTTTGTGTATATATATATTTGTATATGTTAATTGAGAATGAAGCTTAAGGTCCGAGTGCAGGGTCAAGCGATTTATCATGCATCCCTGGAGCGCATAGTTTGTCTTAATGCAATTAGGTTCACCAGATCTGCATTTTCTTTCAAGTGTTGCCACTAGCTGGGGTTAAGATATATGATTAAAATCCCTCATGGTAAATTTAGCTGAGTGGTGGGTTTTGTACTTGATAGCTTTTGCCAGGGAATCTGAAAAATACAATAAGCAGTTATGGAAGATATACAGACTAATGTATAATAATGCTAAATCAATGGTTATCCTTTTCTCCATCCCTGTTTTTTCACCAGAGTTGATTTCCCACAATATAGGTAACATTAATAAAGATGGTATAGGTTTTTGTATCCAGTAAGTCAGTAAAAAGAAGTTGAATGCCTTGTATTTTGTTCGAATCACATGAAATCACTGTTAAAAGTATTGGCAAAATTTCAGCCACATGCTTTAGGTAAAATGGTCTGATTGACAAAGTTTTTTTTCCCTTTTAAATTACTCTTCAGAATACATTTCACAACTGGATTTCACAAATCTGAACTACTGGGACACCTACACCATAGCTGGTCAACAGAATCAGTAAAAACTGAGAAAAATGTCTGGTCATGACATGCAGTTATTGTTGGGTGTTTCAGCTATTGTTAAAAATTACAATGATAACATTCATACGAGTTTTGTTGTTTAAGACAATAGCAAAAACATAGATGCACAAATATAGCAGCCTGCCTTGAGCATTTTAAGCATTATGTAAAAAAAAACACCTTAGCAAGCAATATCTCAAGTAATCATTTATCAGAATATGGCCCATTTGTATCAGATTTTAGCCCATTGTGAAAAAGAAGCCCATTAAGAAAATTATGATGGAGGAGAGCAGCTGGATGGACACAAGCTTGAAAAATAATGGCTGACAAAACACTAGTAATGAATGAAACACAATAGGATAGAAAGACATTAATCACATCCTCCACACTCTTTCTGTGTCTGGGCTAGAGTGACTTTTTAAAATGGAATTTCAGGGTTGGAAACTTGTATGGCAATATCAATTATGCCAGCTATATGGAACAAATAAATGTAAGATGGCCATGTATTTTTACTTGAAATATATAGTAATGTATATGTAAACATACTGTGACAGTTGATTTTATGGTCAATTTACCTCCACTTTCTTTTACATATATATGTAGTTATATGTATGTGTGTGTGTACAGTATATACTTTGTGTTAGTCATACACACACACACACACACACACACACAGAACAACTCGCTGCTGCAGATTACGTTTTTTAATTGTGATTTTTGGAAATTTTGTTTAATGCTTTCTAGGAGGAATATGTCTTGAGGGGTGAATTTAAAAAATCATAATTAATTAATCCCCAATTAATAGCTGCCGTGTTTTGGCTATAGGAATTTCAATGATGATAATAGCATTGCATTCTTGGCGAGTGAATTTTGACGGATGGATGAATATTGCTAATACTCAAGGTGTTGAGATTATGTTAACCCCAAGAATATTATTTACTCTAATGTATCTAGGCTCACTGTATTTTAACATGGGTCTGTAGATTAAGTTATAAATGCTTTATTTATGGCTACTGTATTTACAGAATAGAAGTTGATATTACAAACTAATGAAAATGTTGAAGTATTTGGGGGGATGGCTGCTTGACATCTGCATTTGTGGTTGCCGTGAAGCAGGGACAAGGCGGTGTCAAAGTGTACAGTTGCTTTGCTGGAGACACAGTCAGTGAATTACTAAATGCATTTTAATCTTAATCAACATGGCTTGCCTTTCTCTCAGGATTGTGGAAATTATACATTCTTTAGAAGTCTGTGGAAGAACTCATTGGTTAATGATGAGAGTACAGGACAAATCAAGCAAATGTCCTGGCCAGACCAGAACTCAGACCACAGGTCACAGAGAGCAAAATGAAATGTCCTTAACTGAGCACAAGCTGGAGGTAGTTGGAGTCTCTTAAACAAACACAAGCAGGGCAATTTTAGTGTCTGGACCTACCTGTCAAGTTGTCAGTCCTCTACATCTCTTTGTCAGTCATTTCCTGGGTATTCTGATGACCTCTGATGGCTAAGATTAAGCTTTGCTCGTATGAACTGACATTACTCCCTGCTAAATGTTTGTAGAAATTGCACTTTATGTTTTTTTTCCCTCACATTATTTACATAAATATGCAATAAAATGCATACTATGATTATTATAAAGCCTGTCTACTTATTTGGTAGGATTTTTTCCCTTAAAAATGCAATTCTGGCGGTGCATATTAATCATCTTCAACAAAATATCTGTAGGCAATTTTTAAAAACTTTTTGAGTTTCACCTCAAAATCCTAAATATATCCATTGTTTAAGGTTTTGTTGCTATAGACACCCTGCTGGGCATAAAAAAAAAAACTTGCATTGAAAAAGAAACACTGAGCGACCCTTAAAATCTTGAGCCCGGCGGGCAACTGCAAATTTTTCCAGAGAATACCACAAATACACGTACGGATTTAAGGAGCATTCCATATTCCTTGACCTCACATTCATTTTATTGTGTACTGGGCTCCATTGTGGCCTTTAAATTGCCAATACTGAGGCGCAGTGGGTAGGCGGGGGGGCACTGAATGCTTGTATTATTTTTCCTAAAAAAAAAATAGAAATAATAATCCTGCTGCGTTTGATGCAGCCTTAAATGCTCCATCACTTTCCCGATCACGTTGGGCTCCGGCCATCGATTACAGTTCTTTTCTCCCTGTTTCAAAGACAAATCTGGTGGCGGCTAAACAGCAGTGCCGGCATACGCGTGATGAATGATATTCCCATCCCATCAAGCCTTGTCGATGCATGTTCAAGTGGATGGGATTGAATTTAACCATAGAAATGACAGGCCATTCTTTTGGCAGGGCACATTACAAGAGCTCTCCCTTGGCTACACAACACATGATTTATGATATGCATGAATTGTGGAGACCAAGAAGAAAAAGCTATCTCTGTCATATAAAGAATCATTTTGATTTCTGCTTAGTTCTCCCATCTGACCATTTTATACCGTAGTATAATATTCACTCCCTTCATTCATATACATTTCACTAAGGGAGTCCTATCATAACATCTTATTCAAGTTATTTGGCCTGATCTTATAGTATGTTACACTAATGCAGAATATCCATTAACTAGATGTCTAACAATTTGTAATATTTCTGTGATGGGATTTCTGAAAAGATATTTCACAGCATTCTAACTGACTAGAGTCAGCCTTTTTAGATTTATTATGTCTAAAACATGATAATATGATTATGATTATTTTTTGCATTAAGTTAAATGTTTTATACAAATTTCATCAGCCAAAGCACGGAAAATTGTCTGTGACACCACTGTAGCTACAAAATGTGTACAACGTTTGTTTAAAGCATAACAAATAGCATCGATAATTTTTTCTTACATTCTCACAGGAAAGACCTGTCTGACTACACATTAAACTTCATTTTCTCATTTATCCATATTTACAGTACACCTAGATGTTCTGTAACGCATGCTTTTGATGTTAAAAGGGTTAAATGCAGCCAGTTGAGGAACGGATGGTGTATTTTATGATCCGTTCCCGAACAGACTTTCTCTACTGGACTCTTATAGTAACAGTCACAGTGATGTTTAGTAATTTTGTCCAGTATACAAAATCACAACCTTCTCAAATCCTACCAAGAAGCTTCTCCCTCCAGTCACACTCAACCCCCTCCTCACTAATGCATTAACAGCGTTGTAATTTAGAAGAGTGCAATTAAAACTCCACTTGATGATTAACCCAGATCCGCCCCAAACTGGTCTTTGTTGATTACAAACGTAAATGTCTGTTAAGAGAACCTTTGTAAATATTCATGAGCAATGCATGGCTTAAGACTGTAAACCCTTTCTCTTCCACTCACGTGAACACCAGACTTTTTTCCGCTGTGCTCCTTTACAACATTAGAGTGGGATTATTTAAAATAAATGACAATTTTAGCTTCAAAGTACCAACAGTGTTCTGTTAATTAACATTTGTTCTCTCCCCTGTTGCTTCACAAATGTATGTTCCTCATCTAATATCTTCTACCTTTTTTGCTTAAGTTTATGTTGCTTTGACAATATTTATTTAACTTTTTTTTCTGAACAGTATTCTGAGCTAATTTTTTAGCTTTGTGAAGTAAAATTTAGCGACACATTTTTTACTATACTAATTGCACATATATTACTGGTTACTTTGTATTTACCTCCTGCACAATGTGATATTTGAAGAGTTTTCTGATTTTCTGTTTGCCCTACATGCACTGTAATCACACTTTACTTTCGTTGTATCTTCTCTTATCTGCTTATCCAAGTTCAGGATCTCAAGGAAGTTAAGAAATGCAAAAAAAAGATATACAAAATTTGGGTAGAAAGACAACTTTTATAATCTAGAAACTGTCAAGTCACTCCTCCCATTGCCCAAAAGAGAAAACATTTGATCAAGTAAAATTCAAGTTCTAAAACTGGAGCTAGAGGATTTGATAAAGCATATGCTTATGCTAAATATCTTAATGATAGTTGCGACAACTTTTTTACATCCAGTTTTAAACTGATTCTATAATTTAATCAAATTCATATACTGCATGACTACCCGCAAAAACATCCCTATACACTGTTTTATATGCCATGTTTGTTCCTGCTCAATCTCTTTTCCCATATCAAAAAGTTTATAGCAGTATATAACTGGTTACACCTAAATTGCCATTTCAGATTCAGAGGCTAGCAGGACAAGAACAGTTGATGCAAACATTCAAGGTCAAAAATCTTTTATGTGAGAAGCAAAACCTCTGATACATGAATGTGCATGCCGTAATCCCAAACCGCGACACCATGCTTTTCACCCAGCTCAAAACAAAACCATAGCATAGTAAATCACACTGGCTACTATAGACTGCCACAGCATTCCCAGTAGCTTGCTGCACACATGGAAAGACCTTAGTCTTCTAAAAAAGAATAACCTCCTCTGGCCTTTCTTGTACAGAATGTCTGTGTTCCCATCCAGTCCAATCTGCTGTTAGAATGGACTCTTGGGTACCTGTATTACTGCACCACATACAGTTTCTTTCCCAGGATGCTGTCTGGTATAATAGGTCCCCTGGAATGACTGAAGTCCAGTAAGGCGCTTCCCTGTTGTGCTGCCATGTTGGTCACTGCCATCTCTAACACATAATCACAAAGCTGACATACTGGTGCCTGTTAGTGAGTCCATAATTCTGCACTGATACATAATTCTGCAGGGGAATCACCTCTTGAGCTTGTTTACCAATCAGAGAGTTGAAAAGCATTATTTTGATCATTCTGCCCACTCTGTATGTGGGATGATGCTCTGTGGAGCATGTAGATTAATTCATTATATACTCTACATTAAGAAATCGACTGCAGAGGGTCCAGATGGTCCTTGAATTGTGGGCTGAGCTATTTAAGTAACCATCTTACATGTCTGTAGTATTTGATGTCTGTAATGTGAAGGGAAAGGGCCTTCTTCCATCGCTGTGGGACCTTCTGCAATCTCAAGTAAAGGGCGGACATAGGTCGAATAATTCCACAAAGATGGCTTTGAGCTTCCGTGAACTAATTCAACCCTGACTTGCTTGCTTACATTCTTACTTGGTCTGTAGTAGTGATGCAAAAATGTGGTGGGATTGAGACCCGAGATCTGGGAGATGGTGTCTTCCAGGGCATGAAAGAGAGCGAAGTACCTGCAAGGAAACGGGGGGGGGGTATGAGGAAGTGGTGAAGAAATAAGGGTGAGGCTGGGCAGCAAGGGTCTGATGGTCACCTTATAGGGCCCTAGAGCTGCAGGTTTTAAGGGTGCACTGAACTGGCACATTAGATATTCTTAGCATTCATGAACTTCATCATGGCATATAAAAAGGACAATTTGAAGCTCATATTGTCGAATAGGGACAATGAAAAGAAGGGTATCAACTGTAAACATTCTATACATACACAATAAACTGCCAAGGGGGTAGAGCTGTGGATAAAACGCAAAGACAATGAGAAGGCTCCTTGCACTGGAGTGTTGGGTGCTGGCACAGAGGTTGGGTGACCCGCAGAAGATGGTGCCCTATGAGGCTACCTGTGTTGGCACAGGTAGACTGTATTTTAATCAGCGGGGTTAACATGGTACATGTTAAACATGGTACAACTGAAAATTCATTTCTTAGCAAATTCATACATGGGCAGTATTTTCAATTGGGGAATTATGTCCAAAATAAATCTTAAGATAGACACAGTACTATAGTTCAACACAGTTCCTGGAGTTCAGAAATGTACCACTTTGCTTCATTTGACTCCATTATCGAACTCTGTGCTTATGATCAGAAGGTCACCAGTTCAAATCCTATGTTCGGCGGAGGGATTTCACTATTAGCCCCTTGAGTAAGGTCCTTAACCCCAATTGCTCCAGGGCTCTCTGGAACGTATGTTGCTTTGGACAAAAGCATTTGCTAAATCAATGTAAACAGCACAAATCATTGACTTTAAAAACTGCAATCTTCCCTTCTTTTTATTCAGTCAGTTTTGTAGATGGGATGGTTTTTCACTCCACTGATATGAAATTATACATTTGATTTGTGACTTAGTAAGACATGAGAGTAAACCGAATATCTGGTTGAAACAAGTATCCAGTGGGAATAATGTAATCTTTCAAAGCCAATTATTATACAACCATTATTGATGAATATCCCTGTCTTCGGTGTTTCCGTCCATTTTCTTATTTGATTTCAGGGACGCAACAGTGTATTGGATTGATATACATGCTGTGTCTCCCACATAACCATTAGCTACACTATATTATCCTTGTCTGACAACAGTCACTCATGCGGTTCAAAAGAAGTAAATTTTTCAGACATCCCAGAGTGATTTTTTTGGTGTTTGACCTGCATTACATGCAAAAACACTGCATTACATGTGTGAATTCTGTTCTGTTGTGTGTTGTGCGCATTTTGAAGTCTGTTTGTTCTGCTTATACAGTTTGTTTACTTTGCATGCACGCACGTTTACTTTGAATAGTTCATACTATATATGTATTACGCTTAGTTGTCTAGCCAGATAAAAATGTCATCTAGCATTTTCACCAAGATATTTGTCATTCGGCAAGCAATGTTTCTCTCTCTCTCTCACACACGAATACAAACATACAAACACACACACGCCACACACACCCAGTTACACAGAGACCACTACAACCTACACGCCAAGGCATACGTTTAGTTCATATGATACTTGTTATATATTTTGGGATATAGGATCACATATGTGTATATGCATTCTTGATTCAAGGTACTAAACTTACATGCTAAACAAACAAAAATCATACATATTCTTGCAAGACTTTTTCAAATAGCAATATTCACAAAATTGCAAACTTCCAGGTTAAACAACACTCTACATCTGATTTTAAACCCACCCAACCTGGATATGGAAATAGATAATCCTGTTGATTGAACAGACACAGATAGTCTTACACTTGCTCATCCCAAGTACGAGAAATGGAGAACACCTGACAGATCAACATGGTGGTCAGTATACGGTCTTGTGAAAGTACCACCCTCTTTCAGTTCTATGGTCTTACGTATAGGGACATAATTAAAAAAACAGCATTCTGTTAAGGTTCCACCACAGTATTTCAGTCAGGTTGAGGTCTGGACTTCGTTGCTGATGTGCTTGGGGTCATTGTCCTGTTGATCCAATTTCAGCAAATTGATCCAATTTCAGCAAAGCCTTAGCTGTTGGCCAGATGGCCTCTCGGACAGATTTGACTGTACTATACTTTGGTATACAGAAGAGTTTGCAAACCTCAGCTGTGCAGCCATGTTCTTTTTAGAAAGAAGAGGCTTTCTCCTGGCAACCCTTCCAAACAAGCCACAACTGTTCAGTCTTTTTCTAATTTTACTGTGATGAACTTTAACATTTAACATGCTGACTGTGGCCTGTAGAGTCTGAGATGTAGCTCTTGGGTCTTTTAAAATTTCTATGAGGATTGCATGGCCTGACCTTGGGGTGAAGTTTCTGGGATGTCCACTCCTGGGAAGATTGGCAACTGTCCTGAAGGTTTTCCACTTGTAAATAATCTTTCTCACTGTAGAATGATGGATATCAAATTGTCTGGAAATGGCCTTATAACCCTTCTCAGGATGATGGGCAGCAACAATTGCTTCTCTAAGATCACTGCTTATCTGTCCACCTTGGCATTGTATTAACACACAGCTGAACGCTCCAGACCAGCAAACTGACAAAACTTCTGTTTTTATAGAGGTGGTCACACTTGCTGCGTTTGATTACCAACATCTGGCTGCTATTTATCCTCTTAATTCCTATGGAATCAGTTGGAGTGTAAGTAATTTTTCACACACTGCTTCACCATTTCGGCTTAGTTTTTGTTAAATAACTAATGACAGTGCAATATGTCATGTTGTCGTTCATCTGAGGTTGCATTTGCCTAGTTTTAAGACCTGCTAAGGGCCAGATTTTTTTCTGGTCCTGATAAGTTAAGCCTTAGAATTGAATTTTTCACGTTACTGTAGTACACAGCTTTGCTTATCAGGAATGTTGTGAAAACAGAAGGCTATACCGGTAAGTTACAGCATGGACACTCAGGCGCTCCCAGGACCACAGGAAGCAATAAGGTTAGGCTTGACGTTTCCTGGGCCTCTATAGAGGGATTACTCCTTAGCTCAGATGAGTTACCAGCTGCATGACAAAAGGAAGTGAGCTTTGCTATCTGACAATGTAAGATTTTCCAATGATGTTCTAAGCTTCAGAGAAAAAAGGTGGTCAAAAGGGGGATCTAGGACTGTAACTGAAAGGCCTCGGTCTTTGATAACCTATTGGATCTTTTGTTATGTTTGACAAAACCTCATATATGTCACCAAAATGGCCTCTTGGTTAGAATATGAATACTCTTTTTACACAATGGTGAACCTTTTTATTTAGGAACAAAATTACCCTCTTTCCAAGAGTATTAACCAGCAATAAGATAGAAATGTCAAAGTTTTAACCAGCAAAACAATATTGACGATGATAATATTAATAAATATATTTGCAATGTTTTAACAGTAGTGTAAGTTAATAAAACATTTTATCGGTATATTTTTATGGAAATCTTTGTCTTTGTCAAATTTTCATAAATCCTAATTTGTTTTTTTCAACAGATATTCTTCTACTTGATTGCTGTTCTACATAACTGCCTATTTGTCAACATATGGCACGCGGCATTTTTATATCAGTTTGGCAGTTTTTTTATATTTAATCATTCATTATATTTAATCAGCTTGACATGAAATGGAGACATCAGTAACAGTTATATTCAGCTTTTAACTCAGGTATACACTTTTTTGGAATTTTTTGGAAATACTTTGAAGGGCAAGGAATTTTTTAAACAAATAATGAGAATGGTCTAATTTAATTCTAAGAATATTAAGAATTAATTAAGAATATTTGGTGCTGCAAATCCAGGTAACTTGGATCTTATCTGTCAGCACCAAGATTGTAGTACTTTCCCAGACACAATAGCTTTACAGTATGTGATTTTAATGGTTTCTCTTTCGCGTTTGTTCTGCCTGTCATTTTGGTAAATCTCATTTCCTGCACCCAAAGTCCCTATTCCCTTCCACCCAGAGTGTCACATAGCTTTGTTCACTGTCCTGATATTCAAAACTAGTCCAGAATTATTAGCAGCACTATTAATAATAATAATAATAATAATAATTATTATTATTATTATGATTGTCATAATACTACTAAAGCGGCATGATATCTGTATGCAAATGAATGCATCTGGAACCTCTATACAAGTGACTTATAATCTGGAGGTTGCAGGCGCTTTCCCAGGATGCATCTGGAAAGACTGGAATAGCTCTAGAGACATATCCAGCTCTATGAAATCCCTAGAAATGATGTTGTTTTGTGTAAAAGTGAAAACTAAGCAAATTAATTCAAGTACAAATGTACAGCTTCGAAATGTTTCTTATCCTGCTGGCCACTGAGGTCTGTCTTTATGGAGCATCTCTAGCACTAAATAATACAACTGTCTCTTCTCAAGTATCAGAGCCTCAGGGAGCTGTACTCTGGCAGAGAATGTGCTCAAATGAAAACTTAAAAGAGCACTTTATACCCTCAATAGGAAGCTATGAAGATGAAAATACCTGTCAAGTCCCGGCTAGAAATAATTGATAGTGTTATCTAGTCCACTGAATGGAAGTAAGGTCATAATGTCATAAAGCAGAAAGGCGTTTGAACTACTATAAAGTGGTGCAAATGCTGAATGGGCTTCAGTGTAGTCCATGACCTTGTTTTGTCTACAGCTAATAACAGAACACATGAATACAGGAACAAACGACAAAGGCTTTCTGAATTGCAAGTGAATTCATTTTGCATGCTGTTCTGGCTCAGCAGGGATATCTATATATTCCATCATTTATGTTGCTCACATAAGGTGAAAAACTTTGTCTGAAGGAGCGGAGGGTTGCAGGTTGTCCCTTTGGTTTCTGCTGTTCATTATTCTGTAAAGTTCAAAGTGAAATGTTGTCCTCTGCATCTGTGACAAAAAGAATTTACAGTGGAGAAAGCTTGTTATGGAAAACCCTGGTTTTATAGCATTCTAAACTATCAATGTGTAGCTGTTTTTGGTACCATTAAAATGTATGAAAGCATAAATAATTAATAATTTCAACAAAATCAATTACATGAGTAATATAAATATTCAGTAAATAGAATATGATGTAAAATTGTTATACTTTAAAGTTTAAATTTTTGAAGTATAGGAACAATAATCATTTCTTGAATGAAATATTTTGTTGTATAAAAGGCTAAAGTATAATATCTAAGTATAATAATGATGCCTGGATATGCATTTCAATACAAATTTACTGTAATTTTATAAGGCCTAAATGATACCTTTTAATACAGCCATGGGATTTGTTCATAGCTGTAAAAGAAAATATCAGTGATGTAAAAATAGAAACATGTTCCATTTAAATTTTTTTGAGTTACTTTCGAGGCAGAATTTCAGATTTTAATGTCCATTATGGGTATATTTCCATACTTGGAAAATAAATATTTTGTTTTATAGGAAAAAAACCATTTTCTGTGAAAGCCTTTTATTCTTTGATACCTCCTAGTGCTACAGTTCACATGCTGTTTTACTGCCAAGCAAAGGTTCAGTCCAGGCTTACATCCCACTGGGGAACTAAACATATCTATTGATGGAGATGCTCGTAAAAGCTTCTATCACATGGAAGTCTTCAGAAGTCCCCACAGATGGATCGACGGATGGAAAATTTCAGGGCAGCTGATGTTGTGGTGGTTAAGCATATGGAGTGAAACCCTGCGGTAGCCTTTTTCAAGGGCAACCTTAACCACAGCACTTAACCTGAATCATCGGAATTGCTCAGGTGAAATACCATACTTCATTAATTGAAAAGTCTTGTAAAACATCAGCTAGTTGTGTAAGTCTGTGGTTTTCTGGTGTCTGCTGATATGTGGACTTGAAATTAGGAATTGCTTGGAAAATAATTTGAATTGGTTCACCCAGCTAACATGATGCATTTGCACGGACTTGTCTACACAGGCAGCAATAGCGAACAGTCCTCTATCGTAAACGTAGTGAAGCAAAATGCTCAGCTTAAGCATCCAGTTTAACACACAGTGCTGTAAATGATCAGTCACACACTCATATACTGTATATATACTGTATAGTATACACATACACACTGATCAGCCATAACATTAAAACCACTGATGGGTGAAATGACAAACACTGAACACAGATACAACCTGTCAAGGTTGCTGTTATATATTAGGCAAGTGAACAGTCAGTTTTTGAAGTTGATGTGTTGGAAGCAGTAATAATGGGCAAGTGTAAGAGTCTGAGCGACTTTGAAAAGGGTCAAACTGTGATTGGTAGACGACTGGGTCAAAATGTCTCTACAACGGCAGTTTTTGTGTTCAAGTTCCTAGCATATGTAAGTGGTCCAAGGATGGCCAACTGGTGAATTGGTGATAGGGTCATGGGCACCAGCCAGTCTGGTCTGATCCCATAGGAGAGCTACTGTAACACAAACTGCTGAAAAAGTTAGTGCTGCCTGTGACAGATGGGTATCGGAACACGGAAAGCTTCTTACATATGGAGCTGTGTAACCCATGCTGCCATGCTTGGAATGCGTGGGAGAATCGACCCCTTAGCTAGGTTGCTTGTATGCAACTAGAGACAACCTAGCTAGCAAGTTAAGTGGCCAGAGAATATCGATTTTTTTTTTTAAACACAAAAACATTAACATACGTATCACTGACTAACTTACCTCAGTATACTGAGCATGAAAGAACACCTAGCATCATGATGAAATGAAATGGATTCTAGTGAGCATAGACTGCACTATTGAAAAACATCACTTTACAATTAAAAACAATGATAACCATTAAAAATTAAATACATCTAATCAAATTATGGGTATATATTTTTGTCTTTCATTTACAGTATATTTCTCTAAATTTACAACAGCACATTTAAAAAATAGCATACATATGGGTATATGCATGCATTTTGTTATGTTATTTAAAACAAAACAAAATAAAGTCTGTTAAATGTTTCAGTGCTTTTCGTAGTGTAAATACATTTTTTGCAGTGTGACATATATTGGAGTCCCCTGGCCCAGATTGTGTTCTCACTCTCCTGCATCACAGGTGGCAGTAGACTTTAGACACATGCCATCCAAAGCACAGGTCAATTTGAACAGGTCTGGCTCTGCTAGTTCTCTAATGGTTACTTTTTTAAAACTGCAACTGCTCAATTTAATTCATTAACCTGGAGATGTGGTGTATAAAATATGGCAGGTCATCATTTTTTATTTTCAGTTTGTCGATGAAATTGTATTATTCCACATTTGTTGCATGCTGGCTGCTAAATGTGCCATTTTGAGTACAATTTCACCACAGTTTCTTAGCGTAACGTTATGTGAGTAACTGACAGGCCCTGTTTAATCAGTACAGTTAGATCCCCAGTTGTTCCCTCCTCCGTCTCAAATGACATCAATTTACACTCATAATGAGCACCTGACCACATTGTTGACACGTACTGCCTTGAAGAGCAAGCAATTAAGCTTGATTGTGTGGTTTTTAATTGTACAGTCTTTTCAATTGCCCCACTGTTGCTGTGAACATTCTTTATTTATTTATAACCTATTCTCAATCAGCTGGTCTTACAGTGGCATTACTTCAACAATTGTATGTGATATTCTCAGGATCTGGTACATAAAAGGGATTTTTCATTTTCATTTTTAGATTTCCAGCTCCAATTCGTTCAGACTTCCGTGTTTTTCTCACCTTTCACAGGTACTCCTGCATAGAAAAAATTTTAGCTATTACTGATGTGAAACAGACAAATGATGAAATATGAGTGAAAACCTACCATAAAATACTAAATAACAAAACAGAGGTATTGTATATATGTTGTTTACATTTAAAGCAAGTAACCACTGTACTGTAACTTATAATTATAGACATTTAAAGATTTCACGGCTTTCAGACGTAGGTCATGTGCCCTACTAAATGGTAAAATGGCTGTCCACCTGGGATCTGATCAGAAACCTATGAGATACAATTGCATCCCTATTTCTAGACAACGACCTTGAATGTCCTATATTTAATCATTACTAGGTCAATGTTTCTTCTACATGTTGTTTTTCCTATGATGTTTAATATTGATCCTACTTAGATGACACATGGTGACTGAGTAGATAAACCATCGTATTTATGCCACGTATTTATGCCGTTGTGCCTAATCTATTTGGCTTAGCCAAATACTATTTAATTAATGGTCCAGTGAAGTCACATGCGTGGTAATTATTTTCATGTAACCACAAAGGTAGTTCCATCAGCCTAATAACAGTTCCATATTAATGCATTTTAATGTTTTATGAAACATGTTAATATAAAAACCTGTGACTTTTTAATCATACGCACGCAGTCATTGTTATCAGCATAATTTTCAAATGGTTTTCAAAATGCAAGCACCCATCTGTTAATGGTTTCTTGGTTTCTATGGTAATTTGACGGACACGCCACTTCCAATCCTGACCATTCTGTCCTTATAGGTACTATATTTTTAACAGGATATTGGAACATTATTAAATGATAATTGGTTTTGCTTGCTTAAAGTCACAGTTGGTGAATGAATACAGTTCAATTATTAACAAATACGTAGAAAAACACATTAAATATTAAAGGTTTGTCCTTGTCATTATGTTATAGCAAATACTAAGTGGACAAGTGTAATGGGATTACAAAAGTATTGCAAAAGAACGCAAAACTATTGCAAGGGATCGCAACCATACGACAAGGGTATGGAATGCCGAAAGGGTCAAAAAAGCTCCAACTTACATGTTGTCTTAAGTGCACATGCAAAAAACGCAGCAAACATGCATATTTTATGCCTTAAGCATGCGGAAATACATAACGTCAAAGCTCTTTTAGTATCTTAAAAGCAACAGGCGTAAAGAATGGGTCAATAAGGTGTTGAACATGTGTGAACTTCACATACAAAAAATATCAACAGGGTATTGATTACATGTCAAAAGGACATGCAAAAAACATCTCACTGAGGCAGCGATTATGTATCAAATGGACTCTAAACGTCAATAAATGTCAAGTACGTCTATGTATACATCTAATCTGCACTTTTATTCTAATGTTATATAAATATATAAATTGTAGTTTTATTTAAATTTTCAGTTATTTCAATAAATGACAGTTTAACCAAATGAGGAATGCCCACAGGTTTGCACTTAATATTCACATCCACAGTATATGAAAATGATGCTGTTTGTATTATTTAAGATTGGCATCATGCCCAACATTTTAATGTGTAGGACAGTACAGATTCACTTGCAGGCAAATTTACTAAAAACATTACAATCTTAAACACAAAATGAGTCAATAGTTTCCTGAAGTCAATCTACTACAACACTGTCTTTTGCACCATGAAGAAGATCAATAGTGTGAAGAAGTTGCTGCAGATGAACGTCGTTCAATGTAAAGTCACTCTCTGGTAACTGAATTTCCTCAAGCCATTGAAGTTCAGCCCTGATATCAGGCTGCTGTGGTTGTAGTCCATCTCCTTGTTTCTGCTGGAGGCCAGCTCCTTCAGTACCAAAATGCTGTGAAATTACATCGGCATCAAGTTGTGAGTAAAGGTCTTGCATTGCCCTCAGTGGAGTGCTTTAGAGTACAAGACAGCCCTGCACAAAACGTTGCTTTAGAGTTTGATTTCTCTCTGTTATTAGAGAGTGGTGATTCCAACGATGGCAGAAGAGATCAAGATCCCTGTATATGGATAATGTAGAGCAAACATATTCTTCTCATTTGTTGGACCAATAATCATCTCATGCTCAAGAAAGGTCAACAAAGTGTGGTAGACGTTGACCATGCCACATCAAAGGTCTCCCCACAGGTGCTCAGTCCTCTGGTTGTGTGTGCTCCTTCCACCAAATAGAACTTCCAAAGTTATAACCACAAAAAATGCTACGGTTCTTGTTTGATGCACCGAGAGCCTACTGAAACCATCAGTACCTCTATCTGCAGACAATAAAAAAGGAAGCAAAAATCACAAACATCACTACTTTAGAATTTTACAGTGTGCACATTCTAATAAAAGTTTGAATATAATGTTATAAACACTTTACATTATTTCACTGCATTTTGAATGTCAAAACAAAAAGACTAACAAGTTTGTGATGGTATATCCACACAAAGCACCACCCTGGTGGTTGATTCTAATCATACTGTAATCAGCTCTGAGTCGGCTTCTCTGTATATGTATGCCTTGTGCTCGCAGTCGTGCCCTAACTGACTCTCTAAATCACAGATTTTTTTTTTTGCCGGTTATTACTCTATATTGTGTCTAACCAGTCAGACTCATCAACTAAATGTCTTTGTATGTTAACAAACGAACAAACAGTTGATTTCAATGCCCCAGTGACCCCAGGAATGGTCTTGATTTTTGTCTCTGGGTTGAATGGAATCCCCTCACTTGATTTCCCAAGCAACCTAAAATTAATTTTTTGCACCCGTCACCTGATGAGCCCCAAAGAGTCTTTCTACGTACAGTATAAAGTGGTCCAGAGCCTCCCACTGCTCCCATCTTATGCTAAATTTAAGAACTACATGTGCATTGTCCGAGCACAATAATTTGGTTATGCCTAAAATTGTTAGGGATTCCAACCCTGAAGCAGGCAATAGGGAGCAGTGGATACGGACAAATTACTTTATTACAGGAGAACATATGTAACATTAATGACAGGACTAGGGAAATGGAGCATGACATTCCTTCCCCCCAAAAGGCGCATACACCGGGTGCGCTCAAGGGGAGCGAAGGGATGAGACCAGGAACCGACAGGACCTGGGGAAATAAAAGCAAAACATCAATGAGGAACCGGGAACAGGACAGACACATAAAACAGACACAAGGACAAGAAGCAGGACAACAACTGACAAACCACCGGGAACGCAAACAGGCACAGAGGCACTAAGAAAGGAGACACCGGGGGAACACCAACAGGAACAAAAGGACAAGGAGTGAACAAAGGAAAGGAGGGATGAGGAGCAGACACAGAGGGCACTAAAAACAGGAAGTAGGAATTAGTAGAGGACGGGGGGAAGCGGGGAGCCTGCGGGAACCCCAGCGGGTGAGAGGCGGAAGTCACAGGGGCAGCAGGTGATCGCGAGGTTGGAGCCAAAGGGACCTTCGGTGACAGCGAGGCAGGAGCAGGAGGGGACGATGAAGGGGGTGAGGAGGCAGACGCACGGACAGGTGAAGGAGGCGAGGAGGAAGATGAAGGGGACACTGGCGGAGGGGAGGAGGGAACAGCAACCGCGGACAGACATACATACTTAGGATAGGGCTAGTCCCCAAACTCCCCTATCCAGTGCTGTTGGGTCAAGATCAGAATGCGTGGTATGACCACTCAGTCTGTACTCGCTCTTTCCAGTCTGGTGATTGCGTCCTGCTTTTGTTGCCCAGCTCAGACAACAAGCTGTTGGAGAAATGGCCTTACACTGTGGCCCTCAAGATGGGACAGGTGACGTACAAGGTTCATATGCCAGACCATCGCAAAAAACACCAGGTCTTCCATGTCAACATGCTGAAGAAGTAGAGTGCCAGAGCCACATCCGCAACCAGAGGTGACAGAGATGCTGATGCAGTCGAGAAGGAAAAGGAGTACAGGGAGCAGTACTTGCCAAGCCATGGGGGAGACAGTTAGCTGGACCTAAGTCACCTGCCAGAGAACCAGCAGCAACAACTCTGCAGCATCCTGCCAGATGGTGTCTATGTAGAGGGACTGGGATGGACAGAGCTGGTGGAGCACCGGATTGTGCTGAAGGACGAGCAGCCAGTGAGGCAACCATCCTACAGGGTGCCAGAACATCTGCTGGCTGTCCTGAAGGAGGAGCTGGATATGATGCTTCAGCTGGGGGTGATTGAGCCATCCTTCAGCAAGTGGAGCAGCCCTATCATCTTGGTCCCCAAGACGGATGGGGGCCTATGCTTTTACTGTACCTTGACTTCCGAAAGGTCAACACTTGGGCAAAGTTTGACCCATATCCCACGCCAAGGGCTGACAATCTGGTGGAGCATCTAGGCAAAGCCAAATTCCTGAGTACACTTAACCTGTGTAAAGGTTATTAGCAGGTGCTACTGGCAGAAAGCAGCAAAGAGCTGACTGCCTTCAGAACACCATTTGGGCACTTTCAGTTTAGCATGCTACCCTTTGGGCTACATGGGGTGCCAGCGACTTTCCAGAGGCTGATGGACAGAGTCTGCTGGGAGACAGAGGGCTTTGCTGCTGCCTACCTTGATGACATTGTCATCAGATTTGGAACATCTGCAGCAGGTCCTCTCCTTGGTAAAGGAAGCACATCTCACCATTTACCCAGACAAGTATGCCTTAGCGAAGGAGGAGACCTCATAACTTGGCTTAGTCCTGGCCTGGGTTGTGATCCGCCCTCAGGTGGGAAAGGCGGAAGTCATCATGGCTGCAGAGCACCCTGCCACCAAGAAACAGGTGTGTTATTTCTTAGGGCTGGTAAATTGGTATAGACGCTTCATACAGAATTTTTCAGAGAAGGCTCTGTGCTAACTGAACTGACCCATAAAAGCCACCCGAACAAGGTTGAATGTACTGAGGAGTGTGAGGTTGCTTTTAAAGATTTAAAGGACTCCCTGTGTTGGGAGCCTGTACTCCTCAGTCTGGACATTGAAAGCCCTTTTACTGTTCAGACTGATGCCTCTGAGAGGGGCATGCGGGCAGTCGTTTTGCATGGGAACCATGGACAGCTCCAGCCAGTGGCTTACATCAGCCATAAGCTGCTGCTGAGGGAGTTGAACTATTCCACTGTGGAGAAGGAATGCCTAGCTATCAAGTGGGCATTGGACTCGTTTAAATATTATTTGCTGGGGCTTCTTTCGTCTACTCCGCTGCTGACTATCTTGCCACATTCACATACTGTAATGTAAATACTTGTATAAATAATGTCCTTTGTATGTAGCTTTGCCAGTGAATGTAGGTATGTAGGTGAAGTACCGAATTACATATTGCCTTTTCCTACTGTGGTGTGTTTGTAATCTCCCCCACCCAATGGTGTTTGATATGTGTGCTGGTGACTTCCCTTGTCTGTGCAGCTGCTGGTACCTCTTTGGCAGTTGAGTGTTAACTAAAAAGTGTTAACTGTCATTTGTGCCTGTGGTGTTTATTAACAAATAACAGTCTCACAGTGCTGACATTGCGACAATATAATTGACCTCTCAGCCAACTCTAGTAAAGGAAATGGATTATGTTTAAGATCAATAACATTTCTTAGATTTACCCTTAAAGTAATAAGTACATAAGTAATATTACATTATTACAGTGTAAAGTAAAATAAAGGCCTGACATTAGTAGTAGGTACCAAAATCTTACAAACACACTGCCAGAAAGTCAAGATTTAAAGTGAGCCAACAAAGAGATGGATGATTATAACTAACAGTGGATAGCCAATCACAGTGTGCTTAGAAAAATGCGTTGAAGTTTCATTAACATTGGAAAATAGTCTGAAAAGTAAATTGAGCAGGAAAAGTCTGTGGTTATTGTTTGTTAACCTTTTTCAATCAGTCACACATTTTTGCTGTATTATGTTTTTTCAAAATTATGATTCACACTCGTTTGTATGCATTTTTTCATTTCATGTGTTGTTATGTTCATTTTGTTAATCATTTGAAGGTACTTTTCTTTTGTCACTAATGAAATTTCAAGTACATCTATTTAAGTATTTTTCAAACTTTTAAGTACTTAAATATGTTTCTCATTTGTGAGGCTGGTGTTGCAGTGGATTTTATGTTTTTCTACCAGAGCTTTACACTGTAACAAAATTATGCTGCCACCAGTATTAAGGCTTCAGGTACATAATTCATAGTTTCGTCTGACATGATAAACATATACGAGCTGGAAAAATTCCCATTATTCTGCTCATCTTGGGGGTTACACGAAAACTCATAGTTATACTCAAGCTCTCAATATATAGCTAACATTGGCACAAAATCGTTTTTTTTTACCATTTCCATTTTCTGATAAAGTACAGGCTCCTATAAAAAAATGATATCGCTTAGTGCCATAATATCTAAGCCTAGCACGAAACCAGGATAGGTTTCCAGTAAACCATAACAAGGACAGCTCATGTTGCCAATTTCAACCTTAAAAAATCTTGTGCTTTTGCAACTTTTGTGTTACCGTTTAAGTAACTCAGCAAAGTACATTAATGCACCACCTAAGGACAGTTAACTGTTGTTTTCCCTCAAAGTTACTTTGTGAATTTTGAATTTTACATGTTTTACACGTGCTTTTTTTAGGATGCTTGCAAGCTCTTGTGTAATTTTGTGCAGTAAATTTGGAAAAAAGTGATTCAAACAGCTTTCAAAGAAATGGATCCTTTGGTGTAAAAAAATGATGTTATTTCTCACTGCGAAGGCCCATCATCATTAACCAGGTCACAGCATTGGATTGTGGATTGTTGGGGAAGGTTAGAGCAAAACTAGACTACAAGAGAAAAGCTTTAGTGTGGCATGTGACTACAGATATGGACAGGACAACTGCAAGATTAATGGGGAAAATTAAGTCACTTGCCTGAGTTGTAACAGAGATGCTGTTGCACAAGAGGTGACACGCTTTCTCTGAGAACACCATCGCCCCCTGCTTGTAATATTGCTAATATTGCTTGATCATGTGACAAGATTATTGGGGGGGGGGGGGCTTCATCTCAAACACTACGAATCTCAAAACTTAGCAGACTTCAAAACCTTTTCAGCAATGGACACTGTCACATGTATGAATAATTTAAAACTGTACTAGACCTGTGACAATTATGTGCCCATATTACAATTTTATTCAGTGTCACATTCATTTTAGTTATAATAATGTTTAGGTTTTTGTTTAAATGAATTTTTTTTTAATGAATTTATTTCTATTACAATATGAGGCTATGATTTTATTTGGATTTGATGTGCAGGTTTTGTAATCATTATGAGGAGGAAGTGGCCACCTTATTTCCATTAATTCTGGATAATATAGTCAGTTGTTGTTGTTTTCAGAATATTTAAAAATATATTTTTGAAAACCGGGCTAGAAAGTTTTGGGTTACTGTTATTCTTCTACTGTTTGAAGTATTACACCTTGGAACAGTTTTTAAGTTACGCAAGTAGAGATGCTGTATGTATGTTTTAAAAAAATAGATTTTAACTGGCTAATATTCAGACAAATGTTTGCAGGAAGAAATTAAAAAATGTTTGTAAACTGTGCCCAAAGACAGACTTATGGTCTTTTTAAACTGGGTTTATTGTTGTAAGATCACAGATGCAAAGCAGCCCAAAATGGACCTTCCCACCAATACTGCCTGCCAACCTGACCCCAGAGGACTGGTCCTCCTTCGTCCACCTTCCTGTCCCATTGTTCCCTTGTCTCGTCTCTTTCTGTAGGACTGACCACCTCGGCTTCTGACCTCCAGCGACTAAACCAACTCTCCACTTGTCTTGCCTCTTTGGATTTGGCTGCACCTGGCTTTATTCCAAAGAAAACATTCTCCTGCATTACGGGGTCTGCTTCATCTTTGATCACTGAACGTAACAGTAACACTGTTGCCTTACGCATCAAAGACCATGACTTCAAGGTTGGATGGTGTGTTTGCAGTATACACACACACACAAAAAAAGGATGTTCAGGTAAAAATGTCATCGTGCTGACATCAACATAACCTTGGTAAACATGTAAACCAGCAAAATAACTTTCCATTAACATTAAGGAACGAACTTTCTCTGCCACCTTTGAGAAGACTTTCGTATAGTGTTGGCTAAAGTTCTGGGAATCTTCCCTGTTAGATGGGAAGAGACAGAATTTCTGCAAGAAGGACTTCAAGAATTCTGAATAAGAAGGTAAATGAATAAGAAAATTTTTAAAAACATGCATCTCCTACACAAGTTAAGCAATAAGTTTGAGGAGGATCATATGAAATGGAAAGGTTGTCACTTTATGATTTTTTTATTGAGTGAGGATTCTGTATTTATTGTTTTGCACAGAACTGTAGGTATCAGTAAATGAGGATTATACTTTCTGTACATAATTTTGCTCCCAGTGGCACGGTACCACCAATAATTATCAATAGGCTTACCATCTGTAACACTCACAACAGAACTGCAGCAATCAGTAAATGGAACATTAAACTTTCTGTGCATAGTTTTGCACCTAGTGACATGGTTACATCCATTACTTAAAAATGGGTTTATCAATATGTATATGCATACCAATAAGGAATTAATAAATTGCACTCATTATTGACAATGGTGACATTGAAATGACAGTTAAGCCATGTAAAAATGATTTTAAAATGATTTAGAACTTAAATACAAGTACAGACACCCTCCCGATGTCCTTCACACGCCTGTGCTTTTACTGTGTTTCATATTGAAATATTAGTCAATATGCACTGTGCTGGTCTCTCACCATTGCTCAGTCCCAGGCTCTGTCCAGATGGTGTGTTAATGCTGCAGTAAATACCAGGGTGTTTCCTTGCTTAATGGGAAGAATGTTTTCTTGGAGCTGTAACCTTGCTTAAATCCTTCAGAAAATGACAGAGGAAAAGATAAAAGTGAATGTGCATTGCTCTATGGTTATGCCAAAGAAGGAAAATACTTGCCTACTGAGACACAGAATATGTGCACACACATCAAACTTTGATTGGTTTTTATGTTAGCTGTAATGAAATTTTCCAATAAAAAAGGCTACCCAGAAGGCAATTTGATTTTTTTTCCATGAACACACACATATGTATATGTAGCTTTCTATTGCTTCAGGTATTTGAGGAATTTAATTTTTAAAAGCATCATATTGAGAGAAGGAAGTTTTGTATTCTAGAATTCATTGTAGTGGGAAATGTCACAGAGTAATGAAAGGGTTGGCTTGGTTTCAGTGGCCAAGTCTTTTTCTGTCACTGCATGGATAGGCTGTTCATGATGTGCACAGAATTCCAACTGTTTTCCTCCAGTGTGCTCTTCATATTCATTTGAAGGGCATTGCTATATTCTAAAAGGTCAAAAGAACTGTGTTTACACAAGCATAATTCCTCTGAGATAGCCTGGTCCACACAATCAATTTACTTGGAGTCACTAGTTACAACATATCAATATCAGAATGTGACATTATTTTCCCTGAAGCCCAGAACTTCAGTAGATAGACTACAGTTCAGCAGTCAAACAAAGTCCTACAAAAAGTTTTTTTGCCAACTGGAATCTTATTTTGTATGTTGTAAATATGATTATTTGTGCCTAACAAGCATTGGGTGGTTTTATTTTACTTTTTTCATATGTATACTTTAGGACAGCATCTAACATGATGGTTTTGGAATTAACCTTACAGGTTATGGCATTAGAAGAGACTTGCTCTAGTACAGTTGATTTACATATCATTCTTCATTTAGTAACTATCCAGCTATTTAAAAATGTAAAAGTTAAAACTATAAATCATTTAAATAGCTGTAGAATATAAAATTTTAAGTGCAAACTCAGTAATTTATTTGACTGCACAATACGGTCAGTGAAACTATACTACAACAGGAAAACAAACCAATGCATGACCACACCTGTTAGCCAGAGCAACATTTGTACACTTTAAGGGCTTTGTCTCTAGACTCATGGTGGGCTGGATAGCGAACAGAGGGCATGCGGGAGGCCATTCCGCTCAACTGAGATCTTTAATGTTTCCACGAGGAAAACACTGTCTTCCAGGGCTCAGCATTATGACATCCTCTGGCAGTCATGATCTAATAATTACCAAGAGACCCGTGCTGTCATGTTCTCTTTGTGGAGCTCCCCAAGGAGAATGCTGTCTCTAATTATTGGAGAGATGGAGTGTGATCAGAGGGGACGATCTATTATGTGCAGATGAGCCGCCTCCCACTCACCCCCCCCCCCCCCCCCCCCCCCCTCCCCC
>JAODKE010000125.1:26744890-26777537 GCA_026779605.1 Mormyrus hasselquistii
TGGTGGGCCCCGGGGGGAGATGTTTTTCTTTTTTTGTGTGGGAGGGGGGGGGTCACGGGGGGGGCTTATTTTTTTTTGGGAGGTGCGCCTCCCCCTCCCCCCCCCCCCCCCCCCCCCCCACCATTGTGATGTCTCCGGTTCTGGAAGGTACCGGATGACTTGCAGGCAGCTGGGATGACATCACTCACCTCTTCTCAAAACAATACCAAGAGAACCACTGCCATAAGATGACTGCAGTGATCATTTCAACGCCTGTGCTGGAGATAATCCTGACAGCGTAATGATAGTTACGCACTAGTTATTAGAAACAGGTTCCCAGGTATTGACTTATTCAAACAAATAAAAGTATAAAGTATTTTGTTGTAGATATTTTCAATGTTTTTTCATCAAAATTCTGCCTCATACAGACAGCATATATTTCATATATGGTATCAAGTCCCAGCTTTGTCGTCAAGCTGCTGAAAGCTTTTTGCATGAAAAAAAATGTGCACCTGTCTTTTCCCTGTGTTTCGTCTTTTGTCTGTAATAGACCAATATCACTTAACACAAAATTAGTCAACCACTTATTTGATCTATATATTTGTTCAGTAACAACTACAGAGATATCTATAAATTCATTGTATGGGCAAATGTATTTGGATACCAGCCTGTAATAGCCTTTACTATTCTGGAAACATTGCTAATTAGGTTTGCTGACATTCTTGTTGTGCATTGATATTGAGTAATCGGGCCCCTTTCTGTTTGTGTCACCTTACAATTGAACTTGCTGCCAGACATTCCCATTCCATCTGTGGCTGACCAGGACAACTCCAGTAGGAAAGCAATTTGATGAACTGACTATTTAAAGAGAAGGCATCCTAAGATGTTGCCAATTCGAAAGCCACTCAACTCTTCCGTATGAATGCCCAGTGTACTTCCAGTGATAGTTGCCGGAGATTGCATGTCTGTGTGCTTTACTGTATACCTGTGTAGCTTACAGTATTTAACCAATTCTCAAATTAACTCTAATTTATTGATGTCTACATACCATGTAGTATATGATCCCAGCATAGTTTTGAATTGTAACAGCTAAAAATGATAAATATGTATTGAGAGGATTCAAGTCCTTACTGTACATGTTCTTTTTTTATACATTTAATAAGTAGCTGGAACTCTAGTGGCAAAAATAAGAAATACAGTTACCTTGTCTATTTGTATCGGTTCTCTTCCGATACCCCGGGCCTAAGAAACAGGCGTGCAGGCCCTTAGTTACTTTTCAGTCCTTTAATGACATAAATGATCAATCTTCCGTCCGTTTCAGGTCACGGGTTACATCAAAGAGGCAAATACATACTCCACTCTCTCGGTCCAGACAGACTGGCTTACATAACAACAAATGATAACAGAACAAGTTACACCCTAGCTATAGACTCAAATACGTACGTACATTTAATGACATAAACGATCAATCTTCCATCCTTTTCAGGCCACGCTTTACATCAAAGGAGACAAATACGTAACTCCACTTTTCCGCAAAGGGGGAGTGAGGAAAACAAAATGAACAGTTAAGAAATATAATAACTTAACTACTTTGCAGGTTTTAGTTTATGGATACAAATGAAAATCACACAATATTACATTAATCACACTAAAAGATCAGACTTGTAAGCGACAGCAACAGATTACTCATTTTTCCTCACAGGAACGGAAGGAGAAACACGTTTGCGAGTGGCCAGGGTTCCAAAGACATATGTACATTTAACAGAAGTAATTATCATCACATAAAACAAAACATAAATCTTGTTTTACAACTTTTTTAACTATTGACTGCAAAGCGTGCAGACAGACTGGAGAAAGGTGGCACAGTACTGAAGAAATTGAGTCCAAAATGGATTACAGGTAAACAGAATAAAACATCTTTAAATATATTGAAACTAAAAATGTTCACTTAACAAAAAAAAAAAACAGCATGAAATAAAATGATAAGGAAAGCATTCCCCATTTCCCAAAGTGGTTCCTTCTTAACCTTACCGGGAGAATCATACAAAAGAAACCCACTAAACTGAAAGGTCAGAGTTGATGGGAGTCTCTTACAAGAAACCACGCCACATATTGTTCATGTTTTGGATTGTTGTTTCTAACTGGCTGATTTGACCTAAACCATGTCAGGAAAATGCACCCCACAATGATGTGTGCAGCAGGAATAGGCACATAAGCAAGCATAAGGTCAGAATCTAGGCCCAGGAAGATGGTATTTATTTTAAAAGGTTTAGACATGTATGGATGGGGAAAAAGGGAAGATCAGGTCAGCAGCCCTGGCTAGGGTATGGCTTTTTCCATGTCTGTGTTGTACTGCTATGACTGAGCTAGAGACAGTAACCACACATTTTTTACTGCTGTGTGAGCCTTCCCTAATGAGAGCCAGCTGGGCTAATTAGTCAGTGCCACGCGTAGAGGATTAAGGTTTTTGACAGCTGGTCCAAATCAAAGGTGCTTAAGAAAGGTGGTTGCCTACTAGGATGCTGACCAAGAGTAGTGACCTACTATCTTTTGGCTGGCGTGGTGATAGAGAATGAAGTGTTGGCTGCAAAAGTAACACTGACGTTCCATGATGGGCCACTTGATGGTCAGGCTTCCATTTCCACTATGGCACACTGGGTCTCTGCTGTGGTCAGTTTTGTATACAGGTAATGCAGCAAGGAATCCTTCCCAGCAAAGCTTTGAGGCCGATGTTGAATGTGTCAATCTGCGTAATAAAGTCAAAGTCAGGGGGCGTCTTTTAATGTCTGGAAGGCGCTTTTGATTGCAGGGGTCCATAAGCACTTCTTGGGAGCCAACTTGTCCAGATCATAGTGGAGATCAGGAAGGAATTAGGAGTCTATAATATCCCAAGTCTGCTTCTGATCCAGTCCCAGGTAACACTTTTATCCCAGCGGCCTGCAAGTCACCTTCCAGAACCATTGTGATTTGCCCAGTCTTCCGAGTAGATGACTATACCATCTAGGTAAGCAATGCCATAGCCCCAGTGCAGCCATAAGATGTCAACCATGATACTGGGGTACTAGAGAGAAGGGTCTGCCTGTTGGTCAAATCTCAGAGGCAGGAGGAATGATGCCGATCCCATCCTGGTCGCGGATCACCAGACCAGCTCTTCAACCTCACAAGGATATAGGAGGGTTGATGGGAGTTTGTTGAACCAGTTTACATGTTTTGTGTACTTGGGAAAGCCATACAGTCATGTCCCTTAGGAGGTCCTGTGAAGGAAGTTTCAGAAGTATAGGGTACAGGGCCTGTTGCAGGCTATCTGGTCCATGATTAAATGGAGCAAGAGTTTTGGTTTGCATTGCCAGTGGTAAGTCAGACTCATTCCTGGTGGGTGTTGGACTCCACCAGGGCTGCTCACCAGGGCTGTCACATATTCTGCTCTTAACTTTTTTGGACAGAATTTCTAGAATTTCTTCATTTTTATATGTAGCCAATGGAGTGAAGGGGGTGCAGTTCGATGACCTCAGGATTTCGCATTTGCTTTGTGCACACGATGTGGTCCTGTTGCTGTTGTTGGTGTATAACCTGCAGCAGCAACTAGGGTGATTTGCAACTGAATGTAAAGTGGCCGGGATATGGGTCGGCACCTTCAAATATGAGGCGATGGTTCTCGACCAGGAAACACATGATGGGAGATGAATTACTGCCTCCTGCAGAGGAGTTTAAGTATCTCATGGTCTTGTTCACGATTAAGGGAACCCCAGGGCAGACCCTGGACATAGTGGAGAGATTATATCTCTTAGCTGACCTGGGGTGCCTTGGTATTCCCCTGGTGTAGCTCGAGAAGGTGGCTCATGAGAGTGAGGTCTGGGAAACCCTGCTTGGACTGCTGTCTCTGTGACCTGACCCCAGATTAGCAAATGATAATGGATACATGGATGGATGTTGTACCATGGTTGGGGCCTCATACAACCTGTAGGGCAAAACTGGGAACCCTGAATGCAATACTTTCTACTACTGTCAGTGTTACCTACCAATACTCTGAGGTCCAAGGTGGAAAGGAACCAGGCTCTCCCCTATTAATACATCTGTGCTTGGCATAGGATAGCTGACAAACTGATACACTGGTACCACTTTACTTGACGGGGCACAAATAGTATAGTCTTATGCTATAACACATATTAATTGACCACTAACTAAGCCTCAGTTACATACTGATTTAATGTTAATTCATCATGAATCATGACGTATGTTTTGTTTTATCTCAAACAGTTACTGTATTTATTGCTGTATCTGTCAATCTTTGTGAACAACTGATGGAACACGTTAAATACTGACGTCATGTTTGTTTGTTGTTAATGAATCGTGATGTATTTTTATCCCAAGCAGTTATTACATTTACTATATCTGTTAATTATGTATTCCTTTATGAACTACTGAAGGAACTGCTAAGGAACAAGTAATGAATAACACAAGTGAAATATTGATCTCATTTGTGTCCATCATTAATGAATCGTGATGCATCTTATCTCAGACTATTTGTTCAGGGTTTGTTCATAAGTTTTAAATAACAATGGGTAAATTCACTTTGCCTGTTAAACCGGGTTGCATTCGGCATAGGTCAAAGTTAGTCAGAGCCTGTAGTCTGAGAAGTGAGAAGTGTCCATTTCAACAGAGGATGAAAAAAAATTCAGCAGAAGCAAGTACTTATTTAATTTTTTTTTGATGTTTTACACGTGGTTTGTGGTAGCAGTTTTGTACAGCTGGCGAGTTAGAAATTACCAGGAGGGTAAAGACTAGCAGGAGTCAACACAGTTCAAACAAATTCATCTTGCCACTGCACAGATTCAGATTTTTTTTAAATTTTTTTTTATTTTTAAAAAAGGCTTGTGCTCTGGTGCTGGGCCCAAGAGACATGGGACCTGAGACGGGGACACTGCTCACTGTGTGCCAAGTAGTCGGCTGCACCCGACCTCGCCATAGGGTGTTCAGAAACTCGATTCGCTGGAGGCAGTGACAGGACACCTGTTCCAGGTTCTGGGACTGGGACTGAAAGCAATAGTTTGTGAGTAACTTACACCTAACTGATACACACACACACACCTGTGCCAGTGAAAGATCTGGGTTTTAAAATGGATCCACTGTCATGTCTGCTGCAATCAAATCAAGGAGTTCAATAGAACTGTGCACCAACGGATAGGCCCTGATGACAAGTGATTTAATTTATATAGATATTTTTTCTTTTTTCTGATTGTTCATGTGATGGATTCATCTGCTTATGTTAATGTCTAAATTGTTCTACTGCATGGTATACATGTAGCAGGTACAGGTAATATATTACCCTAATGGTTATACCTAGGTTCGATAGGGAGGTATAAATGGCTTAATAAATATCCACACGTCTGGCTTATATTTGTCAGGCAAAATGTATTGTAATGTGAATTGTACAAGAAGTTTAGTGGGTTGTCAAGAGAACAAGCACAATGAATATGAAATGAAAAGAAACTTATCCAGGTTACTATACAATATATAACATAAAAAAAAATCACAAGCAAATATGGAAGTTATAATAGTCTACCTGCATGCACCCTGGGTAATTATTTAGATCAATTATACAAGAAACAATTGTTTTTAACAATTATAATTCATATACACATCACTTTTTTTCTGAAAACATGATGTCTGTGAAATAACGCAGCAGCAAGCAAAACTATTTTTCTTCAGCCTCAGTCCATACAAACAAATAGACCCAGTCCCTTCAAAAAAGAAGAAAATTCCAACTTTTATTTTTCCAGTCCAAGCAAATGGCAAAACATGCTGACACCGCGATTACTTGCTCTCCCTCATGACTGTATGCGCGAGGGTCTCTGGGTGGCTCACCATCTCTCTTTTTTTTCACTCAAATGACATGAAAGAAGAAAACCTGACCAACTAATGAATTTTACAAAGATTTATAGATATATCCTTCATATTCTTTACATGATGGTGTTTCTCTATGCTCGCTGCACTCGTCAACCCACCTAATCTGCCCTCTAAAGGTCAACCTTAAAAGCAAAGAAGGGAA
Source organism: Mormyrus hasselquistii (assembly GCA_026779605.1). Classification (NCBI taxonomy): domain Eukaryota; kingdom Metazoa; phylum Chordata; class Actinopteri; order Osteoglossiformes; family Mormyridae; genus Mormyrus; species Mormyrus hasselquistii. The sequence goes on from JAODKE010000125.1 coordinate 26,750,919, forward strand.
GTTCCTTATTTTACCAAGTTCCCACTGGTTACGAGGAGAATGAGAAAAGGTTCCTACTTCGATTCACTAAACTATTGGCAAAAATAAATAAATGAATAAATAAGTCTACATTGCAAATAACATACATAATATTCATTTTAATACCTGGTTATGTATTTATAATTATAACCTAAATGCAGTATATAACCAGGTTATATACACGTAACTGCGAATAAGGTAAAGTGGTTTGTGAGGACTGCAGCAGGGGAGGGAAAATATTGGAGTCATATAACTTATGTTATATATACAGTATAGTATATAGTCGTATAATGTATGGTATATATACCATGCCCCAGGTGCAAGTCTAAATAATCCTATTGTATAACCTATTGTTATTGGTAATGTTAAATTGTTACATTTCCTTACTGTTGCGTGTGTGTGTTGGCCACGTCTTGTGTGTGCCCGGTCTGATCCTCGCGTGTATTTAGCGCGTGTCTCCCACCGTGTGTGTACCTTAAAGTTGTGTCTGATAACCTTCTTGTTTCCCATCTGTGAATTTGATTCAGTGCTCGTTGGGTATCTGCTATTGTCTTGTTAAGTGACGTTTCAAGTCTTCAACATGGTTCCAATTTTATATTACTATTTATCAAAAACCTCCTATTTGTTTTACTCTATTAGTAACTGATGTGATTAAATCAGAATCACCACATGTACAGTTCAAAAACTGCTTGTTCCTTAGGCTTATATCGTCGTTGCCAAGGTAATACCTCGTATGTGCACATATCCCTGCTGCATATTCCTTCTCTGCTGCTGTGCCACTGTTGATCTTGCCATCAAGCATCAAGCACCCCGTGCCAGCACCAATCTGCCCATGCATAGAGACTGAAATTTCAACCCATGTATTAACTTAGTTCTATCAACTTGTTTTTGTTTGACTCTTCTGCTGGCCCCTGGAGGATGGGCTCCCTCTTTGGGTCTGGTTCCTCCCAAGGTTTCTTCCTCCTAGGGAGTTTTTCCTTGCCACCGTTGCTTTTGGTTTACTCACTGGGGGGTCTTTATGTGGCAAAAATGTAAAGCGCATTGAGACAATGTAATATTGTGATAACGCGCTATATAAATAAAATTGCATTGCATTGCATATAATATATGTGCACATACGAGGTACTACCTTGGCAACGACGATATACATTTCCAAAGTAATCACTATTTCAAATGGCTTTGAAGCAGTAAAAACTTTTGTATAAACCTAAGTACTTTTCGAATGTACATTTTAAAACAAATCCTTTTTCAAGAATAACATCATGATGAAAACATCCCTCGAGTGCCCAGCTTTGATACAATGAACAAACTTGATGAATCTGACCATTTTATTGCATTTGGTGACTGATTTACATGATCTGTCAATTTCTTTTTGGTAAGCAGATGATTAATGAATACTGTTATTTATGCAAGTAGCAGATTTAACATTAGAACAGGTAACAACATGGTGTAAAATCCCTCTGAGTTATGGTGTTGTCATATGCTATAATTACACTTTGATCCTTGTTGTTTAGAAAAAGAACCACAGCATTGATTTGCAGGAATTAAAAGGACAGGCCATAAAGTAACCAGTTACCTTGTATTTTTAAGTCACATGACATTTGAATTTCCCTCAGTGGCTCATTCTTAAGGTCTTCATCAGCACATGTTGATATGTTTGTCACATCCTTGGCAGGAAGGAAGACACAGAGGCAGGATTAAGGGGAAACGTAGGGACATTGAAATCGAAAGAAACAGGGCAAGAAATGAAAGGGATCACACAGGATGAACACATTAAGAGACACATCTGAACAAAGACACAGCAGGGAGCGCCATCGCTGACAGAACTGGGGAAGACAAGGCTGGCTGGCACTTATGCACTGGGTTAATGAGGAGATAAACATGAGGCAGCTGGAGTGAGTTAACAAGGGGGTAGGAAGAAGAGGAGAGACAAAAACAGAACAGGCATTGGCTCGTTAGAGCCCTACTAGGGAGAAATGGGAGGGGCAGGTAAGCAGAGCATGACAATGTTCCACATATTGCAGCACTATATAGGTTTCTGTACATATCTGATTTTTGCTGCATATTTTAAAGTTAATTTATTGGTAAAGATTCATTAAAAAACACTACCGTTCAAAAGTTGGGGGTCTCTTAAAAACTGTCCTTGCTTTTGAAAAAAAGAAAGTTTTTTTGTCCATTAAAATAACATCTGATTGATTAGAAACATTGTAGACATATCAATGACACTTATCATAGTAGGAAATGTCTTTTTTATGGAATATCTACATAGGTGTACAGAGGCCCATTATCAGCAACAATTAGTCCTGTGTTTCAGTGGAACGTTGTGTTTGCTAATGCATTTTTATCATTTTAAAAGGTTAACTGATCATTAGAAAACCCTTTGGCAATTATATTAGCACAGATGGAAATTGTTTTGCTGATTTAAGGAATAATACTGGTCTTCTTTGGACTAGTTAAGTATCTGGAGTATCAGCAATTGTAGGTTTGATTGCAAAATGGTCAGAAACAAAGAACTTTCTTCTGAAACTCGTCGATCTATTCTTGCTTTGAGAAATGAAGGCTATTCCATGCGATAAATTGCCAGGAAACTGAAGATCTCATACAATGCTGTGTACTACTTGCTTCATAGAGCAGATCAAACTGGCTCTAATCCCAAAAGAAAGAGGAGAGAGAGGGCCTGGTGCACTGAGCAAGAGGATACATATAGTTAAACCCAACAGTATTCATACCCCTGACAGATTTAGATTTAAAGTGATTATTATTCAGCCAGTAAGTTTTTTTGTTTTTTTTCCCCGGAATGGAAATGACACAGGCATGTCCCAAAAGATGATCAGACAATGTACAAGGGGTATAATTTGTGGGGGGGAAACAATGTTTTATTTAGATTTGAACAAAAAATGGCACGTCCAAAATTATTCATACCCTTCTCAGTAGTCAATGGAATAGCCTTTATTAACAGCAATCAAATGCTTCTTATAAATGCTGACAAGCTTTTTGCATGTCTCCACTGGACTTTGAGACTATGCATCGTTTGCAATGAGCAGTCTTTGAGGCTGGTAGGCTTCCTTATCTCCCTGATCTTTAGCTCCCTCCACAGATTCTCTATTGGATTCAAGTCAGGACTCTGTCTGGGCCACTCCAATACATTAACATTATTGTGAGCTAATCATTTCTTAACTACTTTTGTCTGTTTTTGATCATTGTCATGTTGAAATGTCCAGTGCTGCCCAGGGCCAAGTTTCCTTGTAGACTTCCTGATGTTTTTTTTGAGAACCTTGATTAATTTTTTCACGGTGCCATTTACTTTCCTTAGATTGCCTGGCCCATTGGCTGAAAAATACCACCAAGGCCTTATGTTCCCTCCACCATGCTTGACTCTGGGGATGGTGTTCTTGGAGATTTTTACACCAAGTTAAAGCTACATCGTTGTTGCTGAACAATTCCATTTTTGTTTTATCTGATCACAAAATAAAAGACAGAAGTCTCATTCTCTGATGAGTTTTTGCAAAGGCCAAGCATGCTTTCGCGTGCCTTTTTTGGAGAAGTGGTGTCATCCTTGGTCTGCATGCGTGGAACCCAGCAGTATGCAGTATCCATCAGACTGTCTGCCTTGAGATGCAAGCACCAGCATGGCCCAGTTTCATCAGGATGGCCTTGGTGGTGAGCCTTGGATTCTTCCTCACCACTCGCACCATCAGCCTTGCCTGCACAGGGATCACTTTTCTCTTAAAAGGAAAAAACTTCCACGCCCTTTGAGATTTTCCACAGTGTAGAAATTCTTGTATTTTATAATAATACTTGGTACTGTGGCCCTTGGAACTTGAAGACATTTTGATATGACCTTATTTCCCTTTCCTGAGCTGCCACAGATCCTCACTGAGCTTTCATTTTAGCCATGACTTGCCACAGACCAACTGCAAAGAGCTGCTGTTTTGAACTTAAGTTAATTGAAAACAGCTGTTCACAATTAATCAGGGTAATTAGAATGTCCTAGAACATTGTGGACTATTTGCAATCAGTATGAATAATTTCAGGCATGCCATTTTTCTTAATGTTAATAAAACACAATTTTTTTTCCCCCATTAATATCTCTAGCACATTGTTGTATTATATTTTGTCTCATGTCTATGTCCTTTCCATTCAGAAGAAACATGTTGATTTAATTTTCTAACTTTGTCAATGTCTATATCCTATTTATTTAGCTATATTTCCCATTAAAACTCATTTCATGTGTTTTCATGGAAACAAGGAAAGTGACCCAAAACCTTTGAACAATATTGCACTTTTTATGCATAAATAACAGAAATATTATTTCTTTGGTTAAGAAAAATGAGCACACAAGAAGAGTGCAAAATGAGCTCTTCCATGTGAAGATAGTGAGGATGAGCTTCAGTGATAATGACATGGATTTGAGTGTGAGAAGTGAGGTAGAGTGAGACAAATTGGAAGACAGGCCTCTCTTCAGGTATTGAAGAACTGTCAACTGGTTGAGATATAGCAAACAGTCAGTATCTATTTCCATATATCCATACATAGTCAACCACAAACCCGCATATACTGGGCACCAGCACTGACTGTGCGGCTGATGTCACTACGTAGATGGAAGGCAATCAAACCACCTCTTCACCTTGCACACAATGAGGAGCAATTTCCTACAGGGAAGCCAGGTTATGACAAGCTTTTACAAATCAGTTCCAAAAGCATTCCATTGAGTGAGAAGCTAAACAGCAGATACCATTTAAGCAGAAGAGCCTGCTCAAACAGTAGAATCCCAGGAAGCCCAAACGCTGAGGTGTCATGGTTTTTGTCATAGCAGTTTGTCACTAACTGCCTGGCATGAGTTACGGGAGAGGCTTAGGAGACAGGGATGCAGGTGCGAGTATGTGGGGTTAAGTAAGACAGATATAGAACTAAGGCACGGGGTAACCAGGAACAGGCAAACAACAAGCACAAGGAAAACACAAGGTGCAAGACATGAGGACAGTCAGGGCAGGGCAACTCTCAATTAAGAGAACAGAAAGGCATGAGGGCACTTACCTTTTACAGATGAAGAAGGAATTGTTCAATTTCTCCAGTGGATGTGGTACAGCTTGCCATTGTTATCCCTCCCAATTTATTCCACAAATGGTATTTCAACAGCTGATTCACTAGCACAGAACTTGAGCTTGAATTTGAAACACGGCACATAATGGTTTGATAGACACCCAGTCATTCTCCTGAGCACCTTTGCTGCTGCAAACCCCACAAGCACAGCTAAGAGGTGGGAGAAGAAGAGGAATTAAGTCATTACAGCAGGGCTCTTCAGCTCTGGACCTCGATTCCAAATCCAAGCCTTGTTTTCAGTTCTTCCACGTGTGTAGTTTAATAATTACTAATTCTGATTGGCCAGAGGCTTCACGCCTGGCTCACAGGTTAAGGAAGGCTGGAAAATCAGCAGGACTTGGCCCCTGAGGACCGTGAGTTGAATAGCCCTGCATTACAGTGACATGTCCAAAGGTTGTTACTGTCTACTATAAAAAGTATGGATGAAATTGACCTCTTGGATACCTTGATTGTGCTTTACTTTACAAGGATATGGTTGCAGAAATCATACCTTCATATCATACTGTATTCCGCCTTACGGTTGTGCAGGTATGGCTTTTCTCTTGGTGAGATTGCAGAGTTCTAAGGGTTATAGAGTAGCACACCAGTACTGTCTCTGCAGTAAGAACAAGCCACAAGTTTCTTCCAATTGAGTCCAGTGTGTTTGATTGAGAGGGTCCGTTCTAGCTAAAGGCAGAACAGGCCGCTACCAAGGGCTCCCGAATTGCCTGCCTTGCGAAGGAAGCGAAATGATCATCGGTTCTCATGGTGGGTGGCCTGGCATATAAAGCTTTGCCTATGGCCACTGAAAAAGTAGAGCCAGCCCTGGTGATTGGGTGTGTCGGACAGAATTGACCAATGATCACACACACATTAACATATAAACCAGCTGCTATGGAGATGAAAGGGAGGTGCACGTACCCTGGCTGTAGAGTCCAAGCCAGCTGCACTAAACATGATATGCATGCATCACTTCTGTTCTGAACTGCTTTTTGGAGATTCATGAGATGCCATGAGCAGGACTGATGCACACAGATACATGTGCAGGGCCGGACCGTGACGCCCAAACGGTTTGCCTTTTCAGGAGATATATAAAGAATATAAATTGTACCGTTTTATTGCAACCTAAACATTGTTACAAAATGAAAAAGAATGTTTGCACAGCTATATATTTGACCTTCATATGTTTCGTCTAATACTGTTACATGACAGTATTGCTTACTTTCATAAAATATTTTCAAAGATTCTGAATTGAAACTGTTTATTTGTTGTTTTGAGTTTATTTTCCCAGGCTATAAATTTTATCATCAGAAGTGAGGTATTCCAAGCAATTTTAAATGATCTCTAATTTCTTTATGTAGCATGGAATACAATAAATAGTATTGCACTGGTTAAGAGCAGGTTACTGATTCTTGTGAGATGAATGGGAAAGGATGGTTTTGTGCTAGAACTTCAGGCATCAATACCAATAATAAATCCAGACAAACTGTACCAGGCTCAATCATTGCCAGTGCCGCTTTTGGAAGTGTTCGATGAATGAGCTATCCTTTTCAAAACCTTTATTAGGAGATGTAACAATTTTGTGTCCAGAAGGTGAACCTGAAATTTATTAGCTGGAACAAATTAGTGAGTTGTACAATAAACATGAAAAACCAAAGACATCTACCATTTTTGTTTCCAAACAGACTCCATAGAGTGATAATTTTGAGAAATATGACATATTTTTTCAAAGAAGCTGAACTTGTGCTTCAAGGAGGAAATCAGTCTCATTATGCCCAGTATGAGATGAGACCAAGTCCATTACCAGAACTGGTTAGCTGAGTCCAAGCCCAGAAAAACAAGTACAATTCTAAACTATGAATCTGAATTCAAAAACATTCTGGCTGAAAATGCAGAAATTAGTGCTACCTTCAAAACCTTTACCACAATACAGGCAAAACATTACAACATCAGAGGCTAAGGCAGCACAATCTCAGCAATCCATGACCCAACCAGTCTCGTCAATTCATTTTAAATGTTTCTGTCAGATTATAATTTATCTTTATGATAGATATACTCAGTGTCCAATTAGTGGTAAGGCCATGATTTAATAAGTATTTTTATACTGCATAGCTAAGGGTCTAAGCCAACAATTTAAGTTTACCAGTTAAACTTTATTTCACCAGTTTATTAAAAATAGTTTTTTACTCTGAGATCTCATTTTGAATAAAATACCTGATACATATTGAAAACAACAACAACAACAATAATAATAATAATAATCATAATAATAATAATAAATGAGCATGCCAGCTTCTTAGGGAAAGTCGCTGCATCTGATTCTAGCCCTTTAAAGACCTGAGCCCTCAGTGTGAGGTGAAGTGACGACTTACTGAGCGTTTCTTGCTTGTCTTTCGTGCAGCTGTGACCCAACCTGTCTGCTGTGTTCCCATCTGCTTCTGTCTACCATGGATTCCCATCTCATACCTACCCCTGTCCAGAGTCTTCTGCATGGGACAGACTTCCCCAGTATTACCGATTTCCTGCACTGTGACCTCAATCAAGTGTCTGCTGATTCTGTTTTCATCCTGCTTGCTTTGCCCATAGGTCCGGAGTGTTTTCTGTCATGATAATAATAATAATAATAATAATAATAGTAATAACAATAACACAATATAGTCACCATAGATGTTTTTAGATGTAGTTAGTTTCTCAATGTGTACATTTTAGTTGGAGTCTATCCTGATGTGTTAAAACTATACAAACAAAAAACTTCACTAAGTAATATCATTACTGAATAGTAGCTCTACTACTCAATAGAGTAGTTTAATTTGGAACACTCACAAAGGATTATAGACATTTATAAAAGTCTATCAATCCCTATTGAATCGTGAAGACTTGGGATGTATTGTAAGAAATCTGGAACACATACAACAAACTGAAAATGGCAAATTATACTTAAAAGTTGTAAAAATGGTATGGTAAAAATATACATTTTAGTCATCTGGTCAGTTTTTTTATGGTAAATAAAACTGCCTGTTTTATGGATTTTCTGAGGGTAAAAGTACAATGCAAAATAAAACTGAATAGAGATTTATATGCCTCACTATATGCAAATTACATTTATGAAGCATAACTATTGTACATGTATGTACAATATCTTTTACACATCCCATAATGATGACATCATCCTAAGGAATCCTGCAGATGAATGTATTTTGACTTTCAAATCCTGTAGTTTCATGACTAAAATTTATACACAATTTCATTCTTTATGGTCAATGGCTCATTTGAACTGTGTGACCTTTAATATACTCCAAAAATGTTTTTCCCCCTGCCATTCACAACATGCAATATCCCACCAATATTTCTTTTTATGCCTTCCCCCTGTTGGGCAGTAAATGCGAGCTCCTTCAGCACTGCCTTGGACTTTTCTCTAAGCTCTAAGTACACCCTTTGTTACTGCTTCTAAAAAGGGTGAATGCCTTTTATTCTTTCGCTGACTCAAGAAGAATAGCTTAGAGCACAAAGGATCTGTTGTCCAAAGGAAACTTCATTCTGTATGTGTCTGCTGTCCCTTCCCTCCCTCTGTGCAAAAAGCCTCATTGATGCAGTAGATCTGTCTAATGTAGTCCTTGTCTTCCTCCTCACTACAACTTGGCCTCCACAGGAGATAAATGGCAAAGCCCACATGCAGTATGTAACTGAGAAAGAGTGTGAAGACAAAACATAACAGTTCCAAGTAAATTTAAAACATATAAATAAAGATGTTCAAGGCTAAGGCAGCACAACCTCAGCTATACATGACCCGATCAGTCTTATCTAGGGGCGGATTCAATCCAGGACGTGGAGTCCCATGGATCACAATTGATGAACAGTGCGCTGTTGCACCGACATAGCCAGGAAAGCATCCTCAACACCCGATTTGATAACAGAACACCAAGGTGCAGACATTGATGCAATACAGTAACATTAACCGATTTGTAGTAAGCAGTTTAATGTAGAAATTAATTTCTTCTTATGAACTCCAATCACGCACAAATCGTATCGCTGTGCAAAACATACGAACTTGAACACCCAGTTGATATCTTCTGCGCAATGAAATGATTGGTGCGTGGAGTTTCGTAAAATAGTTCCTACATTAAACTGCTCACTACCAGGTCATGATTTCTGATGAGAGACATTTCTGCTGAATTCTTCAAATGTATTTTTGATGCTTTAAACACTGCAGAATGAATGTCATTCAGTCCCATTATATTTCAGAGAAGACCGACATTTCTACAGTCAATATCTTCAAAATTAGGTAACTCAAAGCAGAACAACCTAGATGTACTGTATAGCTCTAAAGCCCCTCTAAAACACATTTTTTTCAGTTTTGGGGTGAACTGCCCCTTTAAGACATTTTCAGTCAGAATTTTATATTCCAATGTATTTTTTTTATTTTACTTTTTTTGACGTCTGGATGCTACCAGCCGTAACACAGATGCGTCAATCATGGGGCAGGGTGGGGTAAGAGGACCCAAAAAAATTCTGCACGGTGCACATAACTTTATGACTGTTTGAAAAGTGCATTGTTACACTACACTACACTACACACACACACACACACACACACACTAGCAGTTCAATAAACCCCAGGAAACACATACCATCCTTACACCATCACATGATAGTGACTCTCTGAGCCTGATTTCAACAGAGCCAATTATGTTTACCAACATAAAAGCTTTTTGCTACCTTCTTGGAATATTATGGGAAAGTTGTCAACTTGAAGTCCACCACACACAATGCAAACAAACAAGCTTGCATTACTTTAGTGAGCTCGCGCTTACCCAGGCAACCAATCAAGTGGATTTGTGAGGATTTGAGACTAGAATGTGACATGATGAAATGTGAATGTGAAAATATGCTGGGCTGAACTATGTATTAGTATTTTAAAATGAAAATAAATTTAGAACATAATAATTAAAATTAAGCCTTAATCTTCACTGAGGGGATGAAGTAAGCTGTGTGGATGGTACTCCCCCCGTGGTACCAGGCATGCCCCGTGGTACCGGGACAGATGAGTCGAAGGTAGAGTTATCGGGGAACAATTCCGGTGGTCATGTTTGATGAAAAAAATGTATTATTTGAGAAAAACTTGATTCCAAGGCACGAGCTAAAACAACAAACAAAACAGAGGACCTAACTAACTGACTAACCATAGGGTAACCATACCTAAGTCTACCTTAAACCCAAAAGAAAACTGAAACCAAAATAAGAATGCTACCCTAACTCTGTAACTCAGTGTTTCATAAACCAGTCTTTGGAGACCCCCAGATAGTCCACGTTTTTACTTTCTTCCAATTCTGTGAGAGTTGAGAGGGAGCAAAAATGCAGACTGTCTGGGGGTCTGGGATGAGAAACACTGCTCTAAGTAAAAAAAAAAAAAAACATATACACACAAAATAAATGGCAGTGACAACTTGTACATGGAGTATTTACCCAATACATACCCAGCAACTAAGCCACATTGGAATGCGAAAGACTCAAGAGTTCTTTACTGTCAACACATTCATGCACAAGTACATAGTGCATTGAAATACAATTTCTCCGGGGTCCCCTCTGATGCTACACATAAATACAAATACAAAAAAGTGTATGATATTCAGAACACAAAACAGTTTACAGTAATACAATGAAAATAATATACATATAAATAGTGTTCAAAACTGTTTTTGATTTTGTGTGTGTGTGTGCAGTGTGGTGCAAATGGGCAGTGCAGTGTGAATAAAGAATGTGCAGGTGTTATAAGGCAAAGACAACAAACAGCAGTATCATTGGAGGATAATGGGGAGGGGGGGTCTGATGGGAGTAGTGGTAATCTTTGAGGTTGGGGAGTTGACTAGTGGGGGCAGTGATGATCCTTGGGGAACAGCAGGTTATTGAGGAGCCTGACTGTCTGGGGGAAGAAGGTCTTAGAGGAATGTCATACAAGGAAAGGTTAGTTGAGCTAAATCTGTTCAGCCTCAAGCAAAGGAGACTGAGGGGGGACATGATCCAGGTCTGTAAGATTCTAAAAGGTTTGGATGCTGTTCAACCAAATAGTTACTTCAGCATTAGTTGAAATACAAGATTTAAGGAAGCACTTCTTTACACAGCGTGTAGTCAGAGTATGGAATAGTTTTCCTGATAACGTAGTGCAAGCTGAATTCTTGGGTTCTTTTAAATCAGAGCTAGATAAGATTTTAACAACTCTGAGCTATTAGTTAAGTTCTCCCCAAGCGAGCTTGATTGGCCGAATGGCCTCCTCTCCTTTGTATAGTTCTTATGTTCTTAAGCCATTGTTGAAGTGACAGTATAGATGCCCTGAAACCTTCAGCAAGATGGCAGGGGGTCCAGTAGTCGATGGGATGGGTGGGAGTGGTCTGTCACCATGCTGTTTGCAAGGCAGATGAAATTATTATTGTACAGTTTTGTGATGGGTCGATGAGGAACCCCAATGATCCTCTCTGCCATCCTCAGTATCCAGTGCAGAGACTTGTGGTTAGAGACGTTGCAGTTCCTTAACCAGACACTGAGCAGCAGCAGAAGATGCTCTTAATAGTTACTTGGTAGAACATGGTAAGGATAGGGGTGACGTCCTTGGTAACGAAGGTGGTGTGTAGGGTCTAGGACAGGGCGTCTGCCATGTGCACTACAAGAAACTTCACACTGCTGACTATCTCAACAGTAGAAATGAGTGTGTTCAAGGGAGAGCATGCAGCAGGGTTGAAATGCACACCTTGAAATGCAAACACAACTTTGGCATGCAGGAGAAAGCAATCAACGCAATATATTGTTTCACAGTGTATAGCAAGCATAAACTATGCCATGCGGAATTGCAATGAAGCATTGCTTTTAGTGAATATTGTGAAGAGAATGTAACACAATGAAAAGCAAAACCATAATTTTATTGATTTGTATTTTGTTCAACTACCATCAAAAAAAACAATTACAAAGTTTTCCATCACACACAGTTTAACGATGGAATTGTGCAACATCACACCGAAATGCAATGACCATCTTAGCTCTGCTGTGTTGGTTTATTTTTATTTCATTTTTGAAAAGTACGTTCTGAAATCATGCTACCACGAAATGTAATCACTGTCCAGTCACAGCTTTCTAGCAAGCAGGGGGTGTGGTCTCGAAAAGCGGCCTGAGACAATCGCTTAAGATCTAATATATGAGGCGACATCCGTTACACAACAGGCTGCAAACACAGCCACTACACCCCAGCTGTGCCCCTGTTAATATGCTTCCACCTCACTTCGGAATGTCTTTAGGGCTCTTTTCCACCGCACCAGGTACTGTACTTCCCACACGCATCAATGACCCTTGGACACCTATGACCCCGTCGCTGGTTCCTTGGTTGGTCTACCTTGGATCACTTTTAGTAGTTGTTGACTACTTCATACCAAGAGCACCTCACAAGATTTTGAAGATACTCTTCAAATTTTGGAGAAAGTCTTCTAGCCATCACAATTTGGCCCTTGTGAAAGTTGATCGTAATGTTTGCCCGTTTTCTGCTTCCAGGAAGGGGTAGAGTAACTTGTTTATCCACATGCCTTGTGTACTTACTATCATGCCCTTGTGGGTTATATCAGAAAAAGAAACTAAACACCAAAATCTGTAAACACAAATGTACCATTAGGAAGAGAAATGAGTCGTCATCAGTAGCCAGACATTTTAATGCTGTGCTTCATGATAGTAATTCCTTACAATTTACAGGTGTAGAGAAAATCAACCCGTCCCCCAGAGGTGGGGATCAAGATAACCGTCTTTGATGGCAGGCTTAGTATGTTTTTGCCCTAAATACAGTAGCGTTGAATGGGATGAATACAGACTTTTCCCTTTTACCTGTTTTTTGTGATATGTCACATGGTATACATATCAGTTACTTATGCTATATTTTGTATTTTATGACAGTCATCTAATGCAATACCACTTATTTGGGGTGTGGTCTGGTGATGGCTATGTTACTTGCCGTGTAATCACTGGTTGTCCAGCAGAGATGTGTCTTTTTATACTGTCTGTAGCAGACTGAAGAAACCAAAACACGTCTGTGCGGAGACGTTGCATAAAATCGTATTAAGCAAAGTGCAACCACTTCCTGTCATCTTTGATTGCTTCTAACACATCTGACACATTCTGACTGTTCATTTGCTTAATATATAACAACTCCCTTGACAGGTGCCATTTTCACTTTACCTGTCCATGATTTTAATGTTTTTATATATATAATATATATTAAAATATGCCAAGTCAGTAAATACTCAAGGTTTGTACTAGTGTTTCCTGAATGACCTATTTATATAAGGATTAAGGGTAAAACCAAGTCAGAGAAACAAACTAATAATACCCAGCCATGTTTAAAAAGTAATAATCTAAGATTATGTTTATTATAGGGCATGAGTAACAACTTAATGGCTTCAACTTTTGCTTGCATGAGTTTCACCATGCCTTGGCAACTGACAAAGGCAGGTTCATGCACCTTTAAAAATACAATATCCAGCACCCAAATATTTTTTTTTACAAGTATCACTGTAAATTACAATGTAATTCAAATACACTTCACAATGTATTACCCAACTGGAGTTATATAATGGGCATGGACATAAAGTGCAGACTCTCAGATTTCATTTTAGGGTATCCACAATCAAATTGGATGAAGGGTTTAGGAGTTTCTGCTCATTAACATGTGCCACCCTCTTTTTAAAGTTTCGTTCTTTCATTATCAGTTAAGCAAATAAAAGGCCTGAAGTTGATTTGAGGTGTCTTGTTTGCATTTGGAAGATTGAGGTGTGAACATACAATATGCTGGTGAAACAGGCCATCCTTAGGCTGCGAAAGCAGAAAAAAACTATTTCAGAAATTGCCATAACATTAGGAGCGGCAAAATCCACAGTTCGGTACATCCTGAGAAAGAAAGAAAGCATTGGTGAACTCAGCAACGCAAAAGGGCTTGGACGTCCACGGACGACAACAGTGGTGGATGATCCATGGTCAAGAGAAACCCTTTCTTAACAGCCAACCAAGTGAACAACACTTTCAAGGAGGTAGGCGGATCTATATCCAAGTCTACCATAACGAGAAGACTGCATGAAAGCAAATACAAAGGATTCACTGCAAGATGCAAGGCACTCATAAGCCTTAAGAATAGAAAGGCTAGATTGGACTTTGTAAAAAAACATCTAAAAAAGCCAACATAGTTTTGGAACAGCATTCTTTGGACAGATGAAACCAAGATCAACCTGTATCAGAATGACTGAAAGAAAAAAGTATGGAGAAGGGCTGGAATAATGTCCAAATGATCCAAAGAACACCACACCATCTGTAAAACATGGTAAAACATCTGTAAACTACAGATAAAAAGAGCCTCAAACAAACAGCAACTGAAACCTGCTGCAGTAAAGGCCTGGCAAAGCATTGAAAAGGAGGAAACCCAGCGTCTGGTCATGTCCATGAGTTCAAGACTTCAGGCAGTCATTGCCTGCTAAGGGTTTTTAACTAAATATTAGAACTGAACATTTCATTTGCAGTTATATTAATTTGTCCAATTACGTATGAGCCCCTGAAAGGATGGGATTGTGTAGAAAAATTACTTTAGTTCCCCACATTTTTTTTGCGATGATTTTGTTCTATCCACTGAATTAAAGTTGAAGTGTCTGCACTTCAACTGCATCTGACTTGTTTCTTCTAAAATTGATTGTGGCAATGTACAGAACTTAGAAATTGAAAAACTTTGTCTCTGTCCAAATATTTATGGTCATGAATGTATAATATAAGACAATTCACTTTTCAGAAAAAAATGTGGACTTCAAAAGGTCCAATTTCCTAAATACCTAAGCTATGGTTTTGAGCTTTAATATTTAATATGGCAGCACTAGGCGGACCAAGGCATCGCGAGATCAGCGAAGGATGAGGAGACGTGTATGCTGGAACAGAACACACTCTTTATTATAGTCCAGAACTGGACTGCAAAAGGCACTCAGCGAGCATCAACCAGAATGTGATAGGGAAACACACAAAGATCAGATGCCAAACTGTAAGGTACACACATGGTGGCATAGCTACGGACATGCGAGGATCAGATGGAGTTCAAATAAGACAGAGGCAACATACACGCTACAACCGGAAAATACACTCATAAACACCAACGATATCACAAGGGCTATTTACAAGACACATGCAGGGGCTGTTTACAATTGCCTGTGAACATGCTGGGATATGCCCACTGGCACTACAATATTATTTTTAATATCTCCTCTTCAGTACAAACTTTGCCTCAAAAAAGGTGTTTGTTTCATTGGTTGGCTGCGTCCAGGTGTGATAGGTCAGAACAATGAGCCCACAGTGTCCACTCACATTTGCTGTTGTACAGCAGTCAGTCTCAAGGACAGACCTATGTATAGCATTTGTCAATGAGCACAAGGTCTTAACAGGATAAGGCTTCAAACTGTAGTAGTAAAGCAGCAATATCAATGAAAGTATTGAGGTAGAATCAGTAGTAGTAACATTGGTAGTAAAGCGTCAGGAAAGGCTTGTAATTTATGTACATCCTAGGAAGCACGATGTGGTTTAATAACTAAACAAAAAAATAATGCAGTGAAATTTGAATTTGCATAAATAGTTAAAGGGGTGGTGATCAGAAGATGACTGTTTTAAGATCAGAAGATCATCAGTTCATTCCTCAACCTTGCCAGAATAGTCGCATGACTGTGGGCCCCTGAGCATGGCCCTCAACCTCTCCCATCAGCATCAGGGGCCCCACTCAAAGGATGGGGTAGGCAATGACGAGCATTCCAGGGTACCTGTACTCATATTTGTGCAAATGACAAATAAAGGATTTAATGATCAAAACAATCAACTGCTGCACTTGCAATGGCAAACTGGGAACCAATGAAATAATAATTATGATAACAATGAAAATAATACCATCTATCCCTTCATATCAGTCATGTCATTTAATTTCAAAACAGGACTCAGCTGCTGGAGATCATTGATCTTAAGTTGCTTCTAAACTATTTTATTCTTACTTCAGCTTTCAGACAATGACATATCTCAGCTCCAACTCCACAATAACAAATGGTCGTCTTACTTTAATGTATGGAGTCCTTTGCAAGCTGTTTCCATAATACCCTTGACAGAAAATACATTTATTTGTCTTTATCATTTTCACTGTTAAATCTGTTCTTCTCCTACATACAGTACTGACCTATGTAATTGATATTGGTAATGAGAAGATTGCAATAAACAATTTGCAAGATTAATCAATGCTGGATGTCAGGAATGAAAGTGGGGACCTGTTCATGAAGCTGCGCTGTCAGTTAACCCTCCTTGCAAGTAGATGTCAGAAATCATCCAACATCCTGCAGGATTTTTCTTAAATTTTCGTTTATTCTTATTAATTAGATGGCTTAGTGAGCCTCAGTAATTATTATTGTCATTGAATTTACGTGTGCAGAGCTTTGTTTACTAATTCAGAACCAAAAACATCTGCTTATCAGTGTTTTCCATTTGAGAGTGGATGTTGGTGAATTACATAATTAGCGTATCAATAAAATTAGCCCAGTGACAGAAATATTTTCAATGTCAATAACAATCATAAAATCAACCTTAGTCAGATTTCTCAGTTCTTGCTGAATTCTGACCAGATTTTTGGACCCACAAAGGTCTTGAATTTGAATCACGTAAAAGAAAGCTGTAGGCATATATACTGTAGTTAGTCATTAAAGAATCACAGTATAGTGCTTACTGCCTAAATGCTGCTGTTGTCTGCCTTCTGATTAATATGCTTTTTTTTGTAGCTGGTTGCAAATTCTCAGTTTTATATGTCTAAAGATGCATTCTATGTGTCTCTGCAGGTTACATATTTTGCATACGCAGTAGGGCAAATGTTTTGAATTCCACAGTAAGCGTGCCAATGCTGAAGCCTGCCACTGTGGAGACCACTCGGCTTGCTTTGCGCCCTGCGGCTACCTTTGAGCTCATTACTGGGGAAAGGAAAAAAAAAACCTGTGCTGGTGAATTATTTATAGCATTATGGTCTAGGCACAGCAAACGGTGTGTTAATGTGCTACAGAGGAAGGAGTTGTCCTGTCCAGTTCTAATCCAGCTGCCCTCTAAGTGGACTACAGAGACTTGATATCTACAGTAGGAAGCTCTGCCTTTTTGAACAGGAGTTACAGTGGGACGCCTCACTGATCCTCTATCCAGGAGTGTAGGCGGATGGTGACAGGAATTGCTTCTCTCCCCTGCATACCACCCCTACACACACATTATACACACCAGCCAGCCTCGCTGGCTGTTTTTATCTTTCAAAGTCCTGCCCCAATATATTAAAATGCTGCAGCCCAGGCACCTGTAGTCCTGCACTGCACAAGGACGTTCCATTCCATTCTATATCGTGTTGGAGGGTGGAGAAATCCCTCAGCAGTTCTGGAGTGGGATGTGGGGCAGAGGTGGAGCAGGGATCACCAACCTTTTTCAAGTGCTACTTTGAAAAAATGAAAGTGGTTGTGTGCAACTGATATTTTATATTTATTCATTTATTGTATTAAATTCTTCACATATTACAAAATCTTAGACTGCAAATGAGGCGGACGTGTTTATTGTACAAAAAAAAAAACTAACTTGCCCTTTCCGCATTGAAAATAACATTTTCTTTTGTTTTTTTCTGTGGCTGTTTTCTCCCATGATGATGTTTTAAGTATAACTAACTGTTAATTTGTATTATTCACAGATGATATCCCATTGGTCATTATCTGTGTGAAAGGGAAGGGATATTTGTGTATTTGGTTGGATTAACTCAGGGTTGTTGAGCACAATTTCTTTGTCACATTTTCTTTGTACTGCTTTTTCTGGCAGGTGTTTTAGAAATGTTTGAAATGAGACTGCTCTAGAGCAAACATAAGTGCAGTTCCGAAAAACATTGAAGTCCTTTTCCCCCAAAGGTTGGAAATAGATGTTAGCACTGCATTCACTATAGACTTGACTATAGACTGGAGATGAGATGGGCCGCTTAGGTGTTGAAAGGTATGAGTTCAACAAGGAGCCATTTAGGATGCACACCCACCGCATTCATTCTGCTGGTCCTGCTGGTCAAGGTGCCTCTCGTTCTCGTCACGCTGCTAATGAGGGATTCCTCCCTGTATCTCTATTGTGAGGTGGGGAGAGGGGGGACTTTACTGCGTGTTAAACCAAGGTTAACATGCTCTGCATTTCAGTGTCATAAAAGAGACAGACTACTGTAAATGGAGAACAGAAGTCAAAAGCTTCCAAGGCACTAAATAATCTGCGAAAATCAACAGCTCCCTCATTAGTTAAACAATAGGCTTCCGAGCACACAGCCTGCCTTCCCGTACTCCCACAGTTTGTGTTCTTCCCGCCTCTGCTTTCCAAGTGCCGTGAGAGATGTGCTGTGATAAAGATGACCTGAAGATAAAAGGCGGCTCTGCCTTTGACTCTCACTTTGGCACTGACCATTGTTTGTGACTCAAATTCTCCTTGCAGGACTTTCTTATTTTGCCTTGATTGTGACGGAACCATTGCTGTAGCTTTGATTGTTACAATTTAATGCAAACTAAGGAAAACCAGTGTTATACACGCACATACACACACACACACACACACAGAATCCTAGAATTTAGAGCAAAAATTAAACATTCACTTACTGTCTGTCAGTAGAGCTGATGTTCCCTGCTTTATTTTGTTTATTTAAAGATCACCAGAAGGAGGCATGCAAATGACACAAAAGTGTTATTTTACTGAAGGATTATGCCTTAACATCTTCAGATCTTTCATGTTGTTAAGTGTACTTTCAGTGTTTCCTAGGCTTTTGTTTTTAGAGCCATTTGTCATATAGGTTTTAGATGGTGTGGCAAAAATGGTGGATGTCAGGATTGTGGATGACAGGATGTCAGGTGGATGTCACTAGTGTGAGTTGGCCAACTTGTGCCCGTTGATTCTGTTTTGTATATGCTTCTTAATTGTTTTCTTGTGTTTCTGTCTTTCAGTATGGATCCTTGTTTTGTACCTGTGTTAGCCTGTATCTAGTTTATTGTAATGTTGTGTCACTCTTGTACCTAGCGTTTCATAGTCGTTGAGTTGCTATTGTTTGGGTTATTGTCAATGCCGCACACCTGTTCCTTCTCTAGTCTTCGTTACTTGTGGATATGTGTGCCTGCCCTTGCCCTGCTACTCTCTTGGTCAATGTGTGCTTGTTGCCAGCGTGTAGATGGTATAGGTGTTGTGTTACCTGCCCATATATGTGTTTCTTGTTTGTGATTCCTTCGCTCTTCTTTGTGTTTAGTCCCAGCCCTTGTTTGCTCTTGTTTTGCCTACCTGGCTTTGTTTTGACCCCTCGTGGTCCCTTTTGTTTCTGATTCCTTTTGAATTCAGTTTACAATAAAATCCCTTTGCTTCTGTAAGCTGCTCAGTGGATCGCCATTCCCTCATGCCATGCCGTGACAGGAACACAAAACTAGATAAAATGTTTTTAAATCTTTCAGATGTAATGCATGTAGAAATCCACAATAAACTATCAATTTCTATGTTTTTTTCTCTGTAACTCTTGCCCTGGATTTAATTAAATAATTCTGTTTTTTACAGAAAAAATGGTAATACAACAAACTTGATTAACTACCGCAGAGGCAAACAGAATGAAGCTGCATTCTGAAGCTGAGTCTTCAAGCTAATTTTAAAAATGAAAGAAGACTGATATGTTACAGAAATGAGTTTGTGTGAATTACCCATATAATCGTCTTTGTCTTAATCCTAAATAATTTATTGTTTGTTGCTATATATTTTATACAATCCTATATTTGATATTAATTTTCTTAATTTACAAAATCACTGCAAATAAGATACACAAAATACATCCAAGATGTAAATTCTTACACAAAAATATCATTATTTGAGAACTTTTTAGGAATCAGAATCAGCTAAGCAAGTGCTAATGATTGCAAGTAATGCTTTTTATGGGGGAAAGATTATGTGCTTTACCTTCTAAACAGCCTCAAATTTCCTTCATTAGAATACATACTCAAATCTGAAATATGAACAACATAGCCTGGAAGTATTACATATAAAAATACAGATCTTTTTTGTTCGCAAGTGACTTCCTGAAAGTGCAAGATGCCCTATGGAATAAGTTTAATTCTGTGGAAACCCATCCGTTATTTCCCTGTTGAGATGGATTACTCTATGACTGCTGGTGTTTGACATTTACTCTATGCATTTCATTATTTGAACTGATCTGTAAATTAACGGAATAACACACTTGTGATATGCCACGTAAGCTGGTGGAATTCACCTGAGCATGGGCCCTCAGTGCATCTCACCTGACCTTTCAGAGCTGCATTACTTAACATATACAAATCCCATGCATACACCTCGTGGAGACAAGGAAATTGTATTGACAGTGACATATGGTGCATCGTGGATCGCGTGCATTATTGAAGGCTTAAAAATGGACTGGCTTTTTTCAGCCGAGGCTCTGTTTGAACTTTTGTTCTATATTGTTCTGGGAATAAGAAATTGCAGTGTGGCCCCTGCTTAATTATTGCCACGTGGCGAGATATCATCACTGTTCAAGCTGAAACAATTCCTGATTAATTTACATTGATTAATTATTAAAGGTAATGAACGATCGGATCAGCCCTCTCGAATTAGGATTTTATTTAGTAGGTTTAGATAAAAATGAATAAATAAATGTATTAGAATACATAACAGGCAACAGAAATAATGAGCGGTCAAGGTCAACCATAGAGCTGCTTATTCATTAATCGCAGATGCATTCTGGGGGCTTTTTCATACTGAGCTAAACTGTGCAGTGAGTGTTTGTGCTCTCAGTTTCTCCTCCAGCTCCAGCAATCCACTGCATACAGTAGATAAGACACACCAGACAAATGGCACACGTAGGAAATTTGTACAACTAAAACATTCAGGTTTTCTGCTACTAACATTACTTACAAAGAGGTGAAACATGTATTAAAGGTAGACAGACATCTAAATAAAGGGACAGGTTTGTGTTAAATGCTGAGAGATGGGAAATATTTTTTATTCGTATACTATGAATATGTGTTTTCTCCCTTCTAAAGATGCCTTGATATTTATCAGAAAAATGTCACCCAGGGACAAAAAAGTAATTTAATAATTAACAAGAGTTTACAAGAACAGCAAAGAAAATAAATTATGGTGGAAAAAAGGACAATGGGACGACATTAACAATCAGGTCTGCCAGTGACTAACGAGCTGACCCCACAATGTTTTAATTAGCAGGCTGGTGGACGGCAGAGTGATTAATGAATACAATTTTATTTAAGCTTTGTGTTGAATTAATAACAAATTGACATTTAATGAAAATTACTTACCACCATCACAACTAAAACCATTTTCGCCAATAAAATAGTGGGTATTATATTAAGCAGTACTTAGAGTTACAGCCTGGCCACTTTATTTAGTTTTTAATTCAATTTAAAGTTCCAAATTGGTAAGGAAATGGATAAACACACATATTGAACATGACAACATTGTGGCTTATTTATTTGTTTACATTCTACTACTGGCCCTAATTAACCTCCTCAAAGTGTTATAACACAATTGCCTACATTTCAGCTACGGTATGCATACAATAATATTGTACTGCTTCTCTAAATTGTTGAAGTTTAATTTTATTGGAGCAGCCTAGATGTAGTCTCCTGATTTTTGCCCTACTGAAACAAACAAATAAATAAAAAGAATGAATGAATGCAAAGAACAGCTCTTAATCATTTGCTCTGAGAAAATACATACTTCAGCGTTTCATTTTAATGCTATAATTAGTTTATTACTGTAATTAGTTTTCATAGCAAATACTGTTTTTGTCCCAAGTTTCCAGATATTTCAAATAGCTGTCCAGGGGCAATACAGTCATGTGGGGTGCTGGCCCCTTCCAAACACCTAAAGTATATATTTAAACATAAATAAATGAAAATGCATACGCTAAATAATTCTGAAATTTTATTTGTTTACTTATACAATGTGCCTGGTAGTGTGTGAGCATTCAAACAAGACATTCAAACATTGGTTCTAAATTGTACTTGGTTAATTTCTGTGTGAATACATATACTTCCTAGGTAAAGGGCGCCCACCAAATGAGAGCCTATTAGTGATGTGTTTTGCAAAAAAAGTTCATTATACTGGTGTTATGCTGCACTAATAAAAGGTTTTCCAATATAAGCTGTTGCAGCAATGTTATTTAAATAACACATTTCTTACAGAGGGTAAATTCAGTAAGCAGTAAATAAGTAGTAGACTGAATTCACTGACAAAGTGACATCACATTGTATGTTTACAATGCAGATTATACATTAGGTTTGACAAGTAATTTAGCTCTACTAACCCTAGTACCATCTTGTGAAATGAAATTATACTGGTGGGATGTCTGCATCTGAGTCTGAACCAAATATTGCCCTATCATTATTGTAGTAATTGTTTTGCATTTCAACTTAGTAACCCCTGCCCCTTAAGAAAGAAAAGACAAAAAAATAATGAGCCAGATCTTGGAAGAGAATGTAGCTGTAAAATCCTGCTCCCTTCAAAAAGCCGTTATTCCCATTGTCACCACAGGATAGGAGTCAACCGTGCATGTGAGTCACAAAACATGCCAGCCTCGAAAGCCAAATGTGGATACCAGCTATGGTAATGCATTTGTTAATTGTACATAATCAATGATTAATTAAATTTATTGGGTTTGGAAAAAAAAATACTCTCCTTAAGTGACCAAAAGTAATGAATAGTGCACTGGTCTGTAATGAAGTATTGTAAGTGATTAAAATGAGACCAGATTTTTGATAATTTCTTACTCTAAAAAATGTCCTCTGTCTTGGGTTCCTTCACAACTTGCATATTATGTCTTCTACATTGGTGTTGTTCAGGTCTCACTTGCTAATAACACATTCACCCATATTCAGACGATGGCTCTTATGAGTATCGCACCACCTCAGCATTACTCATGAGCGAGATAACATACTTTGTATGCTATGCTTTATTGGTATCCAGGGGTGAAATTACATTTATGCAGCAGGTCTGAGCACATACAGCATCCATTTCCCAACCACTTATCCCAGTCAGGATTGGGGGGGGGGGGAGTACTGTCTATCCCAGGCAGCACAGACCACAAATCTCACATTGATTTGTGACATACACAAACTCACAACGTGCACATGTACAGAGAAACACTTTGCCAGCTGCTCCCTACACTGTGCTTGGAAAAAGAAAACAAAAAGCTAGTATGAAAAACAGAATAAAAATATGAAATATAACAATGTACATAAGGCAGGGGGCCACACTGGAGTCCATCTGAAGGCATATACATGCACTCACTCACACACAAATTGGTGATGCCAATCAGCCTAAACGCATGCTTGTGGACTGAAGGAGGAAACACAGGGAAAACAAGTAAAACCTGAGTACACTAAGGGGAGAAGGATTGAAACCCCCCAACCCTGCCTGTGTGAAGCAACACAATCAATTCCCATCAATACAATGTAGTAAATATAAAAAACACATTCATAACTGTATAGAATTTACAAAAATGAATTGGATTAAAAGTAATCAAAAACAGAAGAAATATGAGGTCAGAACCCAGGGAGTACAGGGAGCTACGTAGGCGGATTGTAGTTGGCAGGAAAGAACCCCGGATGCACTTCATGGGTGAGCATGGTTCTATCAGCCGCTGGCTAATGGTATTCCAAGACATAATGGTGGTGGGATTTTCCTCATTTCTGCATAGCAACCACCTCCAGAGTGTCTAGAGATAGACTTATCACTCATTCAGTCTTTTAATGAGCTTATTCTGCTGATGTTCTTCACCATAGTTGATACCACCACGGCAATAAAAATGGCACTGCATCCCACTAAGTGGTACAATGTGGCTAACAGTCTATAGCAGACATTAAAGGACTTGGTTGGAACTAGATGCTGTTGGCATGACAACAATGTATTCCCATGACTGCCCCGTCACCCCTCACCCTCATCTAATTACACTAGCCCCCCTACAATAGGCTGGGGGGAGGGTTCAGCGACGATACATTTTCCTGAATGAAAATACCGCAGAATATCGAAAATATTACCATAATACTGCCTATGTTACGGTGCCGGCTGCAGGCATGCGGGGAAGCAGGTGAGTCCAGCACAGACGTAGGGGGAAACACACAAACCAACACTATAGACATTAATGACAGATCTGACAAGACTGAACTTAGACGTGGACTAAATACAGAAGACAAGCTGGCAGTAACAAGGAACAGGTGAAAGCAATCAGGTAGGAACACGAGGTAACGAGGTGGGCGTGGCACACACGAGGATCGGACTGAGCGTGACAGCCTAAGCTTACCCAATAGTCTTCAGTTCTCCAAAAATCTTACAGTATATTAGGGGAAGTGGCAAATAAGGGTTGACAAGATGTGCAATTCATAAATCTTTTTAAAAACTTGTTTTTTAAAGAATGCATCAGGGATTGATAAATGTGCATTTTGTATTCATGTTGGTTTCATGTAATTTGAAACGACATTCACACCATTTTAAGTAAGATGAATGCACCTGAAAATGTCAAACAGTGTAAGCACAAAAAATGAGAAATATTACATATTTTATCCATCCAGAGTGAAAGTGCACTGATACAAGTAATTACTCTATTTTAAAATAACACATCAAAACAGATATTAGGATTATCTTTTAAATTACAATATTATTTATTTTTACAATTTGAGCAGAAGATTTGCTCCTGTGTTTTCTAAATAAAGTTAATAAAGAAAATATGCAAAAATTGTTAAAATAAATAAATAATTGTATTACAATAGAGGACTACATTACATTATTCCACATAAATGTTCCGGTATATTATCATATTGTTCTGAAAAATGCTGGTTAAGCCAATTGACACATACCAGTTACAGCATTTAACCATGCCAAAGGCCATTGTTTGTTGAAGAAATTGACACTGAAAATCAAGTGTGACAATCAACACGGTCAACTGAACTTTGTGTTTAATTTCACTTCAATGTAGAAAAAAACATCTGCCAACAAGAACCGTGAATTATTCTCTTCTATTGTGATTTCATCCATCCATCCATGCAGCCATCCATCCATCCATCCATCCATTTTCTGTAGCTTATCTGGAGCCAGGTTGTGGGGGCAGCAATATGAAGAGGGATGCACAGACCTCCCTCTCCCCAGTGACCTCCTCCACCTCCACTGGGGGAATACTAAGGCATTCCTAGGCCAGCCAAGAGATATAATCTTCCCAGCATGTCCTGGGTTTGCCCTGGGGTCTCTTACCCGTTGGACATGCCCAAAGCACTTCCCCAGGGAGGCGTCCTGGGGGCATCCTAAACAGATTTCAAAAACAATCTCAACTGGCTCCTTTAAATGCAGAAAAGTATCGACTCTACTTTGAGCTCTTCCTGAATGTCTGAGCTCCTCACCATCTCTAAGGCTGTGCCCAGACACTCTGCAAAGGAAACTCATTGCCGTTGCTTGTATCTACAATCTAATTCTTTCAGTCACTACCCAAAGCTCATGAGGTGAGGGTAGGAACATGGATTGACCGGTATAATCAATAACTTCACCTGCTAGCTCAACTCTCTCTTTACCACAACAGGATGGTACAATGTCTGCATAAATGCTGATCCTGCACCAGTCTGCCTGTCAATCTCCCGCTCCCATTTTCCCTCACTTGTGAACACGACCCTGAGATAATTGAACTCCTCCGTTTGAGGCAGTAACTCATCCCAATCTAGAGGAGGCAATCAGCCCTTTTCCGGTTCAGAACCATGGCTTCAGTCAAGATTTTCCCAGTGTTGGGCATTTCAGGTCCAGAAGCTACAAATGCAGATGAAGATTTTGCTCCTACCAACTAGTTGAATACTCTGTGAATGTGAGTCTTCATGTTCAACTGGTTGGGAATCCAGGCTGTATTTTATTGTATAAATTATGAAATAGCAGAAATGTAATAAATTGCATTTTACAGATGCAAATTTTAATCTTTGAGTAACATTTCTGAAGCTGCTGTTCATGTTGAACAGTCACTGTTCATATATTTGTAAGTGAATGGAATACAAATATGCAACAAAGATAAACATTTCTATACCATCAAGGTTGTGCAACATAATGGTTTTATTTTAGCTTTACAGAGCTTTGATAATAAATCACATTATATCCAAATATATAATACTGAACACTTTAGTTCCACATATTAAGTTAGTTTATATTACACATTTATATTACACTGTTTAGCTTTATAAGCTGCTGATACTGTATTTGGCAAAATTAGCTTCTAAAATGTGGTAAAATCAAAGTTGATAGGCATTATCATGGACACCTATAGTATAAGCACATGGCCTTGGTGTGAATGTTTCAAACCGAATTTTGAAAGTAAATATTTTTATAATTATGATGGATTGTCCTCTCCTGGAGCCGACACCTTATCGTGGTGGAGGGGTTTGCGTGTTCCAATGATCCCAGGAGCTAAGTTGC
>JAODKE010000125.1:26786510-26800538 GCA_026779605.1 Mormyrus hasselquistii
CGGTTTTTTTCCCCCGCGGATGACCCCCGAGTTTTTAGTGTGGGGCTGGGAGTACCCCCCCCCCCCCCCCCCCCCCAAGCTGCGACACCCATAAGCAGAGGCTGAGGCCCCCCCTACTTGTTAAAGAAGATACCTTGAAACCTTAATCTGAAGAATAACTCCACTGATATACGGAAAGCAGTGAATAATGGCTAGTTTATTACACAAAGAAAGAAAAGTAAAATAAGCAAATGAAAATTCCCACTGGGCTGGAGAATTAACACCCTCACTATTTAAATGAGTTCCCCATGTAACAAACCATTCCCACTTAGCTTAGTGTCATCCAAATTCGAAGCTAAGCAAAATGACCAACTCTAATTTTAACTGCAAGCAGCACCAAAACACATAACCACAGCGAACAAGGGCCTCATTCACCAACCGTTCTTACGAACAAATTTGTTCTTAAACCCCACATACACATTTTTTATGAAGATTCTGACCTATTTATAATCCGCATGATCGCCTTTACTACCATGAAAAGAATTTTGACACTTTAAAATTATTTTTTATATTTTACTTTTATAAATGATTAAAATACTATCATTTTATGAACTGTAGAATGAACAAAACTGGCACAATCAATTCTTTTGAACAAACTGTAATTACTCAAATGTGCGTACGAATGGTCTTGAGTGTGCGTAGAACAAATTCAGAAAAGAAAACATTGGTGAATGTCAGAATCTTTGTAAAAAAGTGTGTGTGTGGGGTTTAAGAACAAATTTGTTCATAAGAACGGTTGGTGAATGAGGCCCAATGTTCTTTTATCAAACCTCCAATCTGTAGGGTGCCGTAAGCAGGAGAGTCCTTTGCCCGGAAAAAATAAAATAAATAAATTAAACATGTCCAAAACATGATTTAAATGAACTCCTCCATGTCAATCCAGTACAGAGCGTGCAAAAGAAAAGCTGGGAAGCAGAAAAACCCAAAATCTTCTTAATCGCAGTCCTGGTGGCAGTTATGCTAATGCAGCGGTTTACAGGAACTAAAAATTCACTCTACGTATATCTGCAATTTTATAAACTGATCAAGACTACTTCACCTCGCATGGGCCTGCTAGTTTTCGCCCCTCCGTTGAACAGCCGACTGCTAGTTGGACCCAAGGCTACTCAAAATAAGTCTGACAAGCTCAACCTTGGTGGTTTTCCTACTCAGCTTAGCTTGGTCAGGGATCTTGGTGTCCTGGTTGATTCAGATCTATGTTTCGATGCCCAGATAAGAAGTATTACAAGAACTATATTCTACCATCTATGGAACATAGCCAAGCTTTGAAAAATGATCTCCTTTTATGATGCAGAAAAATTAACACATGCCTTTATAACATCCAGGCTGGAGCACGGTAATGTCCTCCTTTCTGGTTCCCCATCTGGATCCTTACATAAACTTCAACTAGTACAAAACGTAACAGACAGAGTTCTTACAAACACTAAAAAATTTGATCATCTTCACAACCCTTTGTGGAATTGGAGTGCTGACGTTTCAGGGACTCCCCATGCCTGCATTTCCACTTGGCTCTCCCCCCTACTTATGCTACCATGCTGCTGGAGCTTACATACATATTGCACTCATTTAACTGTTTGTACTGCCTCTAGTCTCCCCTACTTTGGCTAATTGCACATTTTATTTTCCCCTACGCCTCCTGGGCTGTGCTGCCTGGAGACCTCAATATATCAAAATATTCTGCCTACCCTGCTGCCTGCAATGCCTCCAATATCCGTGATGTTTTTCTCACCTGTTCGCCCTTCTGCCTGTGACGTCTCTTCTGAATGCCCTGCTGCTGTACCACTGTTCATCCTGCCATCAGAAGCAGTGCATGCACCTGTTTGCTATGACCTGCCTGCCCTCTGCTTTGAAACTCTAATCTTAAATTCGGACCACAGACTTGTTGCTACTCTAAAGATTCAGCTTAGGCTCACTAAACTTTTAACAACTAGGAGAATGAGGCTAGACCAGTCCAGAGTCCAAGATTAGGCTGTTTATAATGAGTTTGCATGCAGTTTGTGTGGGGAACTTGCAGACTTAGGTGCAACTTCTGATCCTAATGTGATGTGGGAGACCTTCCGTGGTAAGACCCTGTGAGGGTTGTTTTAGTGTTGCTGGTGTTTCCAGAAGCAGGTGTTCCATCTTGCAGGGCACTCTGGATATAATTGAGAGGAGTTGCAGTGCAAGGTTTGATGGCAACCCCAGTCTTTACTGAGAAGGATGGTTGTGAGGACTCTGACGGCCCATATGGAGCCATTTGTTAGATAAATTTATGAGCAAGTGACACACCATTTGTGGTCTAGCAACTCACATTCTGGTTACAGAGGAATCTAAGGGTTACACACATTCAAAACTGATCCTCGGAGAGTTGCAGTTAGCGCAGGTGATGGAATGGTCCTTCTGAATAAAACTTCAGTTGTGATATGCTGAGCTGGTGACTTTGAGCAGCTGTCTAAAGCTGTTCCTCTAGCTAAGACATTGGACATCTCTGGGTCCATCGTTCTTAAGTCTGATCCTATGATTACTTCCGAACCACCCGTCTCATTGAGATTGCATGGAGGCCGCAGGGATCAGTGGTATTAAGGATTAACTTCTACAAGCTGGTGGTAAGGCTGTCTTCCTGGCATTGCAGGCAATCTTTGCTTCCATTTAGGAGACAGGCGATATCCCAACTGACAGGGAAGCTGTTGTCCTTATCTGGAATGGGAAGGGTGATTATACCGTAAGAAGTTTCTTGCTAGGGTCATCCTCAATAGGTTCTGTGAGCACTTGTTTGCCTACCAGTTATTGGCACAATCGATTTTTATGCCAAAGAAGTCTACCATTGACTGTATCCTGGCACTGAGGGTTCCCATGAAGTACAAATGCAAATATTGACAAGGTTTCTTTGCAGCCTTCGTGAATTTTCATAAAGTGCTTGACTCAGTTGTGGGATATCTTGAGACTTTGCGGAATCCCCCTGAAATTGCTGGACATCATGGTAAGACTGTTCAATGGTACTGTGAGTGCTGTGGATGGCATAGACAACCTTTGCGCTCTTCCCAGTGGGTTCAACGGATGATCAGGGGTGTGTTCTTGTGCCTATTCTGTTCAATGCTTGCATGGACTGGGTGTTAGGCAGGTTCATATGGTCCAGTTGCTGTTGGTGAGGAAAGATTTAACAGTCTGATAACTATGCTGAGAATGCAGACTCTGATTGGGGCTTTTCAGAGACTAAGCAAGGAGTCTGAGAGTTTGGCTTTGTGAGTGTCCTGGATCAAAACTAAAATCCAGGCCTTTAGTGACCTCTTGGGTACAGCCGTCAGTAGTGTGTGTGTGTCTGTAGAGAGAATTCAACCCATTGAGAGATTCACTTAGCTCGGCAGTGACATTCATGTGTTTAGTGACTCTTCCCATGAAGTCAGGAGACAGATGAGAAGAGCATGAGGTCGATGGAAAGGGGTGTGTGGCACTCCAGATATCTTTATAAGAACTGCCCCAGGAACTGTTACTATTGCCTCTTTCTCTGTCTGTTTTAAAATACCTCTCCTCCACACTCCTGCATATTTCCCCCATTTTTCTTTTATACCTCCTACAGTATTTTTTCCTTTCTCTCTCTCTCTCTCGCTCAGTTCAGTTCAGAGTGCTCAATTGGCAGAGAATCAGGTAGTAGCTATTGCCAAATGCACAAAAAATAAAAAAGCACTGCAGAAGATCCTTTATTAAACTTTATTAAATAATATTAAGATCTTGTCAAGAAATCCATTAATATAAAATTTGAAAAATAAATTGAAATAAATCTAGCATACGAGTGTGAATATAAAGTCTTCTTTACCTGGCAAAAAGGGAATTTCTGCTCGTATTTTAGAAGTAAGCAAGCGAGCCAGAGGTAAAAAGGACTGGCAGCAGCCTATCAATAAGATGACTTCACTAATGTCAATGGCAGAAGCCCAGTCATTAAAAGAATTAGCCTTGCAAAGACCTATTGGCCTGCTGGATTTCACTAAAGGAGGAACAGACTAAGAGGTGGTGGCATTCTCCAGTTTCAGGAGATGAATGATTGCAGATCTTGTTCCCAAGTGTTGTTGAGAGATAGTCAGCGCATATTATTGGTAGCGGCATTAATCTCTTTCACTGATGTTCCTCTTGAACAGCCACTGTTACCTACACTATTCAGATTATTTCTGGCCCCATCGGAATATTTAGAGATCTAACTGTGGACTGCTGAAAGAGGCTATTGACCTGGAAGAAAAAGTGAAGTATGCCATGAAATGTTAGGGCTCGTAGGATGTGTTCAAAGATAATTTTCACATTCTTTACCCTCCACAGAATGCGCTTTAGGATCATTTATATGTGACACACCCATATTTTGGTATTTCTCTGCTCAGAAGAGTGTATTCTCCCATACAATTAAGTAAAAAAAAAACTGCACACTTTTTTGACGTAAGTGTATTTTCCCACTGCCGTAAGTCTGGGGTTTGAACGCCCTTAGGTTAGATAGGCAGTTTGGATTTACAGTGAAGTACAGTGATAGCAATTTGGGTGCACAGTGAAGTACAGTGATCGCAATTGCAGCAGTGATAGCATAAGTTTTGTGGCATAACCGCCTTTTTTTGCTTGATGAATTAAATATAATTCTTGTACTACTGTTCTGACAAGGGGTGTATGCACTTATGCATGTAACTTTTTAAGTGCTTTTTTCACTTAAGAGCTTAATGGGAAAATAGACCCCATAGTGTGTATTGAACCTAAATGCATCTAAACCACACACTTACAAGTTGATGGGAGAATACACTTAAGTGAAAAAAGCATGCGGCTACATGATTTTTTAACTTAAGTGCATTGGATAATAGATCCCATAGTCCATTAAACAATTAGACGTCACACTGCAAGATTAAACAAAATACTTTGTGCTAACCCAAGAGACTGATTTGTTGGGGATTAAGGAAGGGTTACATACTGTAGTTGCACAGTCAGGCATCAGAACAAAATGGGCAAACCAAGAAGGATGGGGAAGCTCTAAAAGGGGCTGCTGAGGGACAGCGAGGACAGTGGTCTCACCAGGGTGGCTCTCCTCTGCAGAATGTGGATATAGCTCTGTTCAGAGAATCAGCTTCTCACTCTGCCTCAGCTCCCTGCTCTCTCTTCATGCAGGAATGGTAGGCGTTGGCTGGTTCTCTTGATCAGATGCCGTCTGTCATCAGCATTCTTTCTGGGGTACTGCCAAGGCAATTAATCACCGGTGCTGTCCGGCAGAGTGGCACTGAAGAGAAGGTACTGGGGTGGTACCACTGTCAAGGTGGATAGGAAAAGGACATGGCACAGAAAGATAGGAGGTACAGTAAAGAAATAATCATAAATAGGTTTTTTCTAGTTGCAGATATGCACAGTTATAGTGCACATTAGAGAGACTGAGAGATAGCTACTTAAACATTTGATGTACAGCAACTCTCTAACTGTTATACCTAATAAAATACTCTGTAAGGAGAAAGGTCTCAGTTCAGCATGAGTCATAAGTCGTAAGGTGTTTTTACTATTGCCCTCTCTGCTACGTGTAGGTAGCTAATGCACATGGAGTGGTTATTGATAGACATGATAAAAAACAGAATGACTTGAGGGATAAATACATGAAATGAGAGCCATACTCATTGAAGGCTAATGGGATGCCAATTAGGCTATGGTATGGAAGTTTAAGATATAGCACATTGTGGTCGGTCTCTTTTCCTCGTGGATGGGTTCTTTGAGGGGTCCAAACTGTATTTGTCTAGACTCCATTATAAAATCATTGCCAAAGCCATTGTATTTACAGATAAACGTCTACTTCATTCATATTGGCCATGTTGCAGAGTCAACACTTTTCTGTTATACTGTACCTTTTTTTCCAGGCGCGCACTCTTATACTGGTTAACTTTCATTATGAAACACTTTGTGGAAAATACATGGTGTTCAAACCTGAAAATTACAGAATTGTTTAACAGATGGAAGGCTCAAGATGAGGGGGTTATGGCCAAATTTGACGTTAATAAATGTTTATGTACTGGAGAATGATAAAAATAATACGATAGCTTATTGAATGATATCAGTATTCATAAAAGTGCATAATATACTTAATGGAGCATCTTAATGGGAACTTCGAGTCTTGACATGGCTTGTGGAGAATTTGAGAAACTCTACATTGTCTGCCTGATAGTTAGCAGCAAAAAAAGGAAGCAGCGAAACACTTAAAGGATCTGTAACTACTGCGTGGGATTCAAGAAAAAGAATAAGGTGGTACATGTAATATTAGGTAGGATTTGTGATGGCTTGTAGGTGGGGGAACGGTGATTGCATTGCTGATCTTCTATCTCTTATCAAAGGTTTCACTAACTAAACAGTAATACCTAACTAATTGAAGAAAAAGCCAAATATATGTGAATACTTGGATTATGCTTGTGGAAGTAATAATGAGGAAATGTCATTTCTCATTTCAGTGCCAGGAATAGGTGGTTGAACGCCTGATCCTTGTAAACAGAAGAATGATAAGGTAAGTCCTTAGTCTTATGGAAGTAGCATTTATAGTTTAGACCAGTAGCTGTACCAAGATAAGGAGCTTTTTCCGAGAAGAATGAAAAGTATGATTGATGGGGATGAAAAGTCCATGATGCACAATAGTTATTCTTGTTCATCATCACCATGTACAGAGGACACTTGGTAAGTCGGAGGGAGATCTATAATTTGTGAGGCATTAATGGAGCAGATATCTACTATAAACAAGACAGACTATATATTTTTTGAGATGTAAGGAAATTGTGTAGTAATCATGGCACAAGGGGGTTAATGCACTCCAAGCAGTGTATTTTACATCTTTAAATGCATTTCATGGAGGCAGCCGCTCTCCACTGCACATTCCCATGTATTTAAAAATATATAACGCATGGCTTGTTGTCTGTTAACCCTTACAGTACTTATCTTTTTGTAATGTATTGCCAGTGACGCATTTGCAACCAGATATTACCCGATAAAACAGAATGAATTAGTGCTGTAAATAACTGACCCCAAAGTGATTTGATTTCCAGAAATTTTTCATTTCGGCCACAATTTGTTTTGATTCAACAATTATTTGATTACATCAGTAACCAAAATTATTTTTTTTCTAACTTCACTAAAAATATACCCTGGGAACATATTTACACATTATTAATGGGATACAAAGCAAGAAGAATCTTAGAACATTCATTTTTATTATTTTCATTAAACAGGGAGAACAAGAGAGTATAAATTGTCAAAAGGCCAACTACTGAACTGTACACAAAAAAACACATAAGAGAAATGCTACCTAATTGTCTGCTTTCACCTAGGCTAACTAGTAGTGTACTCATAGAAACGTTGCCAAATACCATTAACTGAGCTTGTGCAGATTGCTAGCCGAATGATGTTACATTGTTCTTTGATCTTGATTTTTAAGCAATGCTGGGCAATACTTGTTATAACTTTTTATATAGCTAGCTAGCAACCTTAGAGTCTACCATTGCTACTACAGGTTGGTAAATGTATGGCCTT
The DNA here is from genome assembly GCA_026779605.1 of Mormyrus hasselquistii. NCBI lineage: Eukaryota > Metazoa > Chordata > Actinopteri > Osteoglossiformes > Mormyridae > Mormyrus > Mormyrus hasselquistii. Next base: position 26,794,047 of record JAODKE010000125.1, read on the forward strand.
GTTTGTGGTAGAAGTGTGGCGTTTCCCAAAAGCATTGTAGAGCAAAGATTATCTTATCAGAGAGTGTTCTTTGCTGCAAAACAGCACTGACTTTCTCAAAGGCTTTAAACATCATCAAGTCGCGCTTCCTTTATGCCGTCCTATGGTCTGGTAATTTACACACCAGAGCTGTTACTTTGCACGTCAACCTGCACAATGTGAGCGCAGGAGTGATAATAGGATTATCTGTAAGGAGGATTTTGCCTCCAAAAATCAATTATAACTAGGGCTACAGATTGATTTAAAAAAAATGAACTAATTAATCACATAGTTTTTGGTGATTAAGTGCAATTAATGGCACCTAACATTAAACCTTACGATCATAAATATTTACACATTGAATCCCTAAATTAATGTGGAATTAAGACAAAGAGGAGTATATCGATAATTCTCACAAAATCATTACAGTAACATATATCAATTTTGTCTAATTTTTAAAATTATTGAAGATTTGAAATTATACAACTTCACTGTCTATGCTGTCGATTTTGCTACTGGGATAGTTTATCACTTTTGTTATATTGCCATTTATTTCTATAATTAACAAATGCATTTCATAAAATGGATGTGAGACAAAAATGACAAAACTAGCCAAAAACTGAGCAAAAATATACATATCATCATATAGATAGAATGTTTATTGTAGTTTACATGCAATACAGTTGAAAGACTTAAAAACGTTTTATCTAATTTTGTGTTCTTCGAGTTTTGGCTACCTATTTGGGGAAAATTGTTTTTTTTAAAAAAACCATTAAATCAGAGCAAAAAAATGACAGTTTTAGGTAAGGGGATGGGCACAGAGAAATGCAGAGGCAAACAGGATGGATGACGGACTGGGGCTGACAAGACAGGCACACTTATACCAGAGTAATGAAGATACAGCTAGCAACAGGCATGTCTTATTAGGGCCACACCGGGAAAGCTGGTGATAGGCTCCAGACCCCGCACAACCTTAAATAAGGGGTTTCAGAAAATGGATGGATGGATGGATGTGACATGATTTTTTTAAATCTCACACCTTAGCAATTAATAGTATATACCACTTATACATATAATCATACTGTAGGTATTCAACGGATGGATCTACACACTGTTTAATTCCAACCACATGATAAACCTAAAATATAAAACCTATTTGGAAAACTTCTCTAAAAACAGAAGCCTGACAAACACAAGCTTTTAAGGCATAAGCTGTCAATAAAATAAATACTGCAAATTACAATATTTTTATCTTATGCATGCCTCTGTCTGGCAATTTTTGAAAGCAAAATAAGCCAGGTAACATCAGCTTCTCTGCAAGATGCTATCTGACTCCATGCAACATCATAACCTAAATTCTGACCAGAAAAGAGTATCATAGGTCTATTAAAAATCATACTGTTTTCCCTTTTGGATATCAAAATACTGCATGTATTAACACAATGAGATAATAATAATTACAATAAGTTTCCCGGCCCTAATTATTTAATCAATGCAGTTGAATCAGCACCTTAATGACAGATTCATTATGATGTATCAGTGCATCTTTACACCTAGAATGAAGGAATAAACATGAGCATGTAGCAGTTATGCCTGGAAAAGGACATTATGTTATGATATGGGGTTTTAATGGTTACAGTTTTCTTTACTAGTTTGAGAATAACTTTAATTTGTATGTTTATGACCCATTTTGCACATATATTAGCACTTATGAATAATGCAACCAACCCCATCAATGTTCTTATTGGACTCTTCTGATGCAGTGTTTAATGTATGTCAAGCAGTCAGCTTTGTGACCAATAAAGAATTTTTCCTTTGCTTATCAGAGAAGTACAAATATTGTAATTGACTGACCTTCAGTCAGTTTTCTTTCGTTTCATAAATGAAATCTGCCAGAACTGTTGCTGCCTCTCTTAAGATGGCTCCTTCTCCCTCTCATTCCTGTTTTTCCTGTTGTCTTTTTCCTGGCTCAGGATCATACGATGTCTTTGGAATGGAAAAGTCATGGAGTACGATTTGGGAATGTGTTGCGAACAGTGGGAATCCCTCGCTGGAGGCCTTATACTTTACCCTAAGTTGTTTGCAGTCTCTCTTTCTCAGGAAGGGAAGTAGGGGGTGATGGCTGCTGGCTATGGAATGACAGCGAGAAGCGGGTGTTTATATAGTGGCTGTCAATGTTTGATAAAACCTCCTGAGATGTGCGTTGATGAGTGCATGCGTCATCATGGGCTTTAGCTCAAGCTCCTCAGCGATCTCATTCACCAGCCTTGTTTGCCAAGTGGGGATCTCACAGCCAAAAATTCACATTCAATATAACATTCACTTTTTTGTAGTTTGTTGTTTTTCTTCTTTTTTAATAATCTTCTCACCAAATATTTACCCTGGAAGCCATCGACTGGTATAGAATGTCTCAAGGTAATTTAACAATGATGCGTTTGACAATAAAACTCAGCATTAAAATCTCTGCAGAGCAAATATGGCTTTTTTTTTTGCGAGTCATGAGGTGTCAGAGATCAGTGAGTGACTGTTTAAAGCTTTAAAAGGAGAAATTGTCCTCTTGGTAAGTGAACGTTCATGTTTTACGTAGCCTCTGATGCGCTCGGTACAAAGTTTCATGCTGTTGCTAACTCCGAGTTAACATTAGCAAAGGGCCGTTAACCTCAGAAAATGAATACCTGCGCTGCAGACATTAAATTTATGCAGCAGCTGGCATCTTCTCTTTTTAAAGAGAAAGTACTACAGCAGAGCTAGGTGGTACATGCTAATAAAAAATAAAACTGACTTAAATAAATGGTACTTCTGGTTAGGGTCAGGCAGAGGAAAATATCTGGCCATTTAAAGACTGATCTCATAATACACGCATCACAGAAAGAGATACAGAGAAACCTTATACAGGGAGCCAGTATATTTCTACAATATCTTCATGCCTGTAGGGCCTACACATTCCCTTCATTCCCCAGAGAGTATTGCAATAACAGGATGAAAATGCAGCTTCCTTACGCATCTCCCATCTCTCTGTTTCTCTTTCTCCTCCTTTAGCTCTTTTTTTTTCTAAAAGGCAGCTGTATTTAATTTAAAAATAAAATGAAGATGTAGGACACAATTCTGCAATACAGCATCATCTTCAACAGTGTGTTTTATTTGAAAAGCAGCAATACTTCACAAAAGTGACGCCATCGATGGCCCTGGGGAAGATATTCCATGCAATAACAAATTAGACAATGAAATAAGACAACTCAATAATACCACAGACTAATTGCAAGAGCTGGGCAATACTCATTAATTCCCACAGTAGATTCTCAGGCTCAATTGATCATATCCTCCATTTATTTAAATAAATGTGAAATGAATTAGAGAAGTGGAATTAGCCAGGAACTAGTATACTGCTCACTGTAACTTTGCAAATGCAGAATTATGCATAAGACTACAAATATGAGGCCATTATACGTATATAAGAAAAAGAGCAAATGTCATACATTCATATGGCATAAATAAAAGCCCTCACGACCCTGACCAGGATAAGCTGATAGGAGAATGATGGATTGATATATATTATATTGCTACGAAATATTCTATGACTCACATGTATAGTGTCTGTCATCCCCTTATCAAGTCATGAGGCACAGGCACCTCTTTTTCAGGTTAGTCCACTAATCTTTCCTGTTTTATGTGATGGACAGCATGTACAATGATGTGTAAGACTGGGCATATATGTCATCCATCCATACATCTATCCAATCCTCATTTTTAAATCTCCATTTATTGCAGTTGTTAATTTCATTAAAAGGCTATATATAATTGCAATAATACATTGATCCATAGGGGCAGTACAGTGGTGCAGTGGTTAGTAGTGTTGCCTCACACCTCTGGGACCAGGGTCCAAGTCTCTGCTAGGGTGTGTGGAGTTTGCATGTCCTCCCTGTGTCATCATGAGGTTTCCTCCAGGTACTCTGGTCTCCCCCAATTCCCAAAATATGCTGAGGCTAACTAGAGTAAACAAATTGTGCATGTGCTTGAGTGTGCCTGGTGATGGGTTGGTGCCCCATCCAGGGTTGTTCCCTCTCTTGCATCCATAGCCTCCAGGATAGGCTCCAGACCACCCGTGACCCTGACCAGGACAAGTGGTTTCAGAAGATGGATGGATATTTATCCATCAGGGAAAAAGAAACATTATAGTATTTTTGCACTGATTGGTATATTTTGCAGTACATTGGTCATGCATATTTTGATTAGTAAAGACAACAATGTATGTCAGAGCTAACACAGCATTTAAGAACCACTTGAGGATTATGTAGGTATATCCTGTTTTATGCAATGTGATTTATTCAATTTGACAGGTTTTTTTGGATGGGGATAAGAAGAATATGTTGTCCCATGCAAAGTCCTCTCACAGTAATTTATTTTGAGCTGTAGCTGCCAGTGGGGAAGACTTCAAAGGAGAAATGACATCTTCCTCACTTCTTGTGGTTTTAATTTGCACTCATCCAAAAATTGTCAGTGCATCAAACCCACCACTTAAGGATTATTAAGGTAAACTGCCATGTCTTCAGTCAAATGGGCAGTATGACACATTCTGCAGCTGTGTCCAGCTGGGTCAAACATGACACATCATGTCAAGTTTAGGTGAAGGTCATCCTGGGAAAATTTATAAACATCCTACAGAAATAGGAAATATAGAATATTTCTTTACCTCGTTTTGATTTGTAATTAACTTTATATTAATGTTAAATGTTTGTTGCTGTGAGGATCGCCTCGCTGCGTCTATACAAAACAAGTACATTTTAAGGTGGAATTTGAAATTAGGCTAAAGATGGAAATTGTTACAGTAGATCTAAAGCACTAGCGCCAGATACAAATGAAAACACAAATTTTGTAATGAGGCTTCACTGATTTCTTAAACATGCATCAACTCAGGTACATAGTTCAAGTTTAAAAAAAAAAAAAAACTCTATTCCATGAAAAATACCCAGATAGTGTCAATGGAGTTCAGCAATAAGCGATTTAAATAGAAAAAATAGTGCAAGAAGGAAGCATTCCCTCTGCAGGTGTCTAATAGCAAACAATGTTGGGCAAATGAAGATGTATACTGTGAATGGGAGGCCAAGAGATTATGCCAAGGGTTCTGACATGATGCGAGACAAGCAATTTGATGTTTCAAACAAAGAGGTTGATCCAAGGCAGAGACAAACCTTCCCCATGGGAGCGGTGCGTGTGTGGCAGAACCAGCTCTGACACATCAAAGGTGAAGAAAGGAACCCTAAGGCAGACCTCCTTAAGCGGCAAGACAGAGGCAAACGGGCAACAACACATACTGTATATAAAATGAACACCCACTCTGGGAGTTTCTCATTCTAATTTTTATTTATTTATTTTTTTTTACCTGATAGCATTAGTGGATTTTCACAAGGTACCTAACTACAGCATAATTATTTGTAATTAGGCCATGGTTTTCCTAGATTATGCATGAGATAATTAAATTAATTCATTTTCAGGTCATTCATTATGTATTAACATTTTTTGTCAGACTTGTGACTGTGCTTCTCCTGTGCGTGATCAACTACAGAATTCTGACAGCATTTCTGTATTATCATACGAAATGTTTTATAGTGCTTTTGAAGACACGTATTTTATCTCACATTTTACTTGATTTATAATACCTATATAATATGCTGCTTAATACATGTATTATCGATGAGAAGGTTTTTATGTGTTAATAGGCATTTTTTGAGACAAGATTTAAGATACAAAAGGGTATCCTTGTTACAGAGATAACTCCCATATCAATAGTCTTTCATCCAAAAAAACTAAAACTAACAAACTGATACGGTGCAGATACTTCTTAAACATTACTTTTTGTCTGTTTTTGCTTTGCTTAAAGTGGTTACCTACCTTGTAACCATATTATGCAGCTGCATATGTTAAATTTAGTGGACGGAAGCTGCACTTGCCACCAGCTCTGTAAATTCTTGGGGTCTGAAAGACTCAAATTGCATCATGTCATTAACCAGCCGGCTCCTTAATCCCCATTTCCCCGAACCACTTTTTTTTTTCTTGATAGCTGATTGAATGAGATTGTTTAGTTTTAATCACACTGCAGGCGACTTGCCGAGTCCACAAAGTTCAGTGGAGCAAACAGGGAAACTTAGTTGGGAAGAAATTGAATTTGGCTCCTTTTTGGGAGAAAAGAGTCTTGAGTACAGCACATTAACTCCACTTATAAATGCAGTGTCTTTTCCTTTGGACCTAGACACAAATTCCAGTATGCTGTGGCCTGCACTTGCCCACCGGATCATTATTGTTCTTCAGAACATTTAGTACTTTAGAGTACTCTTACCTTTTCACTGCTTAACAAACAAACAACAAAAAAACAGTTTATTATAATCTACGTAGTGTAGTGGCAGTGTGTGGAATGCCGTTTGCATGGACAACGTGCTGTCTAAATCAGATAATTAGCTCTTGATCTTTCCGTTAAGG
>JAODKE010000125.1:26809282-26838710 GCA_026779605.1 Mormyrus hasselquistii
CCTCTTGTGGGGGACAACATCAAAAGCCTTTTGGAAATCTAAGTAGATGACATCATAGGCCTTCTTATCATTAACTTTCTGAGTAGCTTCCTCAAAAAACTCCAGATGTCAAACAGGATCTACCTCTCCTAAATCCATGCTGGCTATCCCTCAAAATGTTATATGAGTGCAGGTAATCTAACATTTTCTCTTTGATTATAGGCTCCACAACTTTACTAGTTACGGTATACAAGTTAGATTGATTGGCCTATAGTTCGACAAATTACTTCTATCCCCTTTTAACAGAACCGCCCGTGCCAGGGGCCGCCTCGTTAGGCTTCTGACAATATTATCCGTAATTAACAATAACAGGCAAGTAACCCGATGTCTGGCCGTGACTCACCGCTGATTATTACCATTTTTGGGAAATTTAAGCTACACATGAATAAAACTGATTTTTGAATAAAAGCCTATTTGATTTGATTTATTTGATTTGACTTGTATACATTGGATACATTGGATAGGTACTACAAATATTTTCACTTCAACGTCATTTTTTACCTTAAAAGGAAACAATTATACATTATCCAGACATCCGATTGGATTAGGGTTGCCACCTGAGGGTCAGTAAGCCTCTGTGCCTGTGATCAGAATGTCGGCGGTTCGAGCCCAGCCTCAGCATGTCTGCGGGTCCTTGAGCAAGGCCCTTATCCCCCAGCTCTTGTCTACAGAGTCCAATTTTGGGGAGGTGTAAAAAGAATTTCCCAGTGGGCATCAATAAAAGGTATCTATTATTATTATTATTATTATTGTCGCTAGTCAGACTTTCCACTTCCTGTTTACATGAATAATAAAACATTCACGGCATAAAACATGCTGATCTCGGCATTTGTATCTCAGTAAGGGTCTAATGAATGATTAACATCCGTCCTTTAGTCTAAAAATAAGCTACAGTAAAATGGCCAAACACAGCAAAAACTACCTGCGTTTGCATGACATCCATGGCATGATTCATTTCTATACATGGATTTCAGTGTGTATACTGCGGATATAGATGATCTGCAGTAGTTGTGTTTGATTTCAGGAGCTGCATCCTTCGAAGGATGTAGTCCATGTAGCCTTTATAGACTGTGTCCTTCAAAGGTCTGCACAATGAATCTTGTGATATGCTGGGCTGCAACTTAAGAAATAAGAAATTTAACAAAATAAGGATGCATTCCTAGGCTACATTTAAAGGAGCCTTTGTTTAAAAATGTAGTTTTAAGATTGATGAATCTATAGGATTTCTGCTCGATGCATCAAATAAACGAATGAATCATTACACCACTATTTATTAGGTATATTTAGGCTGACAGGAGCAGCAATCAATACAATACTTTTACTGTACAAAAGTTTTAAAAAGGTGTGTCTGGATTACGTGTGATATGATTAGGTCTGCAATTAAATGTGTATTGGTAAAGCAAAATCTCTAATATTATTGACTTATCAAGGTAATCATTAAAATCTTGCTGGTTAAGCCAGCATGTTGATAGCAAGCTAAATGTAATGTTATAATAATATAACATATCACTGTCACGGTACAGGATTTACTGTGTGCACTTTTTCTAAATACGATAGGCACAGCTGGTGGGAAAACCCAGTGTGAGACCTTCATAATACAGAACAAAGCATCCTTAATTCTTATTCATTTTGAAGGTATCTATAGTGCATTATAGATGGCAGCTTCAGTGGAGCTTATGAAGTATTATAATCAACACTATAAAGCCTATTGATTGTCAGTTGAATATGCTGTAATGCTTTATTGATTCTTTTACCGGCTAATATAATATATTATGAAGGTGTATATAATGTATTATACAGTAGATAACAGCATCAAGTTAAGTGTTACCTGAGACATGACTAGCAGGGACATGGATGGCAGGTACTGTACAGGTCGTAGTTTTACACCATAATGTTGTCAGAGTGTAGATTGGGTACATGTTGATTTGGTTAAGACACCTCCCAGCAGAACTCAGCAATTGGATGCAGATGGATTATCATTGATATCTTACAGTACATTAATTTCCGAAATGAACCGAGTGGACCTAAGTTACGCCAGGAAGATGCACACACATTGTTGTTTAAGAAACCTTTTGAGGAGAGTTGGCACAAAGCTGCTGGGCTCTTGCGGATCTGCTAATGATTGTCAGTCTCATTGGTTATAAGTCATCACCCTGACCTAAAGTCCTCATACTTGTAATTCCCTTTTGAACCAGCTTCTGACATGTGAAGCAGGCATTTTCTTGGATCTGTGTACTCTTCCAGTCACTGAAGATGATGGATGTTTGTCACACAGTATTACCCTCCTCCACTGTCCAGACAGTCTATTACTTACATGCCTTATGAGTCCTTGTAACCTGTGTATGTAAGTGTCCAGCTATGGGCTGTTGTTTCGACGCTGTTTATATTGACACAGAATGCTCATCCCTCATTCCACTCTGCTTTTGATTGTTCACCTCACAATCTGGGCTGATGTATTTGTCTGTAAGTGCTCTGGGTCTAGCTCCGAGTCTGCTCAGTGTTTTTCGCCAGATATGGCTTTCCTTATTCTACACGGTATGGTGTCACCGTCGAGTGACACCTTGACAATCGGAGCAGGCTTTGTCGTTGAAGTGCCACTCCTCACCCCATTACACAGTCGAACAGGGCCACTGAGTCTCCACTTGGCTCTGAATAAATTGCAGCTTTGTTTCCAAATGATATGCATGTTAATTATGCCAGCACTATGTGCAGTGATCACATACTTTACATTCGTGCCCTTTGTTCCTGTTTTCAATTTTATATCCACTTCCGTTTACATATTTTATTTCCCATCCATTGATTCCACAACAAAAATAAAATAGCTAAAATTAAACCTCATATTCAATCAGCGCTACCTCAAAATGCAAAGAGGAAGGCAAAAATCTGTCTCTTTTGGCAGAGGAGTGATCTATAAATTATTGATGGCACGTATCAGCAGACGTTGATGTTTCTGGGTATGGAGTTGTCCGAGTGGTCTCAGGAGAGGAGGGGGGGGAGGGGGGATTCATCGCAGACTGACTGCAGTTTGGGCCGTCTTCTTCTGTCACGGCGCGCAGTAATGAGCGCCTCATGCCAGCCCGTTTGGACCTCATGGATGACATCGCATGAGATGAAGTAAAAACTCACGACTGGGTCACAATTCAGTGGCACGTGATGGAGGAAGACATGTCCATGGAAACACATTTATTTGAGACAGACCCGTGAGTATTTAATGCAGGACAAGTATGCATGTCGCATGCATGTCACTTGATGCATCATGTGCACCTTGAGTCCCTGCCCTTTTAGAGCAGACTGGCCAGCATATATGAGACTGCTGATTGATGGAATAGCGGGCAGCAGCACAGTCTGGATCTCTGTTGGGCTAGGTGTTAGAAAGCTGTGGGGTGCCGTGGCAGGTTATCTAAAGGCAGAGGGGGGAGGCGTGAGAGTGGCAGGCCAGAGTCACATGCTGTAGTGAGCACCATCTCTGAGACTGGGCGAGGGGGGGAAGGTGCTGTGTAATCGATGGCACTCTACTTGACAGATGCTGGCCAGAGGGTAATTATAGGCCATTGTGTGTCTTCAGCATGGGACAGAATATGTGACAGATAATTAGAAGGTACTGAGTTTTAAAGAAGCTTTAGCTGTGAGCTTGATGGCTAAGGGATCTTATAAATAAGTCAATAAAATAAACAAAGTTCGTTTTTCTCATCTAAAAGAGCAGCTGAGTGGTTTACATTTGCCCTTTCAGCAGGCGCCTTATGAACATAAAACAGACTCCTATAGACATGTATTAATAAAGGTATAATGTGAAGTATAAGCAAAGAAGCGGTTGACAGATCTTTGCTGTTGGCTGGGTCTTGAGAGATATAGCCTGGTTTAAGATTCAAGACCTATGGCCAGTAGATGAAAGTGGAGTTCCTTATATAGTTAAGCTATCCTTCTGCTATATCTATTTTCCATCTTCAAAACACCCAGTCATCAACCAATTAATATTGATATTGTCTTTTAAGATTGTTCATCTTATTCTCCACCAGCAGTGGAACATATATCACATCAGAATATTGCTCATCATTAGCAATTGAGATATTTTTGATAATCTTGTGTTCCAAAAGAGTGTGAATACACTTGGCCTGCCAATGTGCTTTTATCTTGCACTTGTAGTAACAGCACCACTTTTAAGATTTTTAAGGATCTGCACCAGTCATTATCACATGTATTTCCACATTGCCACATTTTTCCCACCCATCCATCCATCATCCATCCATCCATCATCCATCCATCCATCATCCATCCATCCATCATCCATCCATCCATCCATCCATCCATCATCCATCCATCCATCCATCCATCAGTAAAAACACCTTTCTGTTTAATATTTATAGATTGTTGATATTATTATCTGAAATTGCTTTGTTTCCTAAAATATTTTTGTAGTGTGAAAAAGGAATTTTTGTTTACCATGCTGCCATCTGTGAAGAACATAACTATTAATATATAAGAAAATGTCTACTATCTGGAAATACTCTGAATTTAAGATTATTTATATAGTTTGACACAAATATTAAAAAATTAACATATGTATTATATATTATGAATAAATCTGTTCAATAATTTGCCTCATTCGTAACATATACACAATCAATATTCATAATCACCTGACTGTCAGTTTTCAATGATTATTAATCAATATAATCACAATAGATAATTTAACTAATTAGACTGCTGAATGGCAAACAAATTAGTGTAAATAAAGCAAGTGATAAAATTGAATCTTATGGATAGAAAAACAGGTTTATGCATTGATACTGGCAGGTTTTTTCCTTTTCTAATGCAAAGAACATCTCGTCTTTAGGAAAGCATCTACAGATCTCAAATGAAAATTAAATGTGCTGAAAATAAAAGTTGTGCATTGTATCTTGAGAAGGTGGATTCTATAAAGCCCTGCATGAATCTCTTGTTCGTACGATTCACTCTGCATTTGCTCTGTGATCTTAGAGTGCTGCCTGCACAATGGCTCATAATTAACTGAAGAATGGCTGGCAAAAATTGATTTGAAGAGGGCTCAACGCAAATGAAAGATCAATGCTCCCAGTTCACCAACAATGCCCCCCCCACCCCATGCACAAAGACACACACAAACCCCAGCTCTACAAACCACTCCTCAAGGTTTTTCTAAATGAGATTATTGAAAGAAGTTCAGAAAGAGTACCATAATCGAAAGGGAGAATCTGAACTCTGCCACAGTACCAGAGGGTGTCAGTTTGGGGAGGGGGTGGGGTCAAAGAGAGACAGGGTGTTTGAGTGGTTTTAGATAAAGATTTGTGTTGTATGTGAAAGCCCATATAACCTACTGGTTGCAGCAACCCTTAGAGAACATTGTGCAGTGCTCATGGGCAATTTAAGACAAACAAATAAAAGCCCAGTAAGAAAACAACCTTTAACAGTGAGAGAAAAGAGAAGATAGTGTGTATACATGGACTAGGGGCAGATGCTGTTGCTGCGTCATGCCAATTTGCCATTTTTCACACCACAAATGCTGCTATCAACAGTTTCCACCCTGACTTAGCAGCTAGCTCAAAAAAATTAGGAACAATGTCATCTCACTAAAGCACATAGTCTGAAGTAACTTAGCTCGACAACAAGTTCTGTGATAAAGGCACTATATATGATCAATTTTAAGGGATTACCTGACCTTTTCCCAAGTGATGAAGGCGTACCTATCTCCTTTTTCTTTTTTAACTAAATAATAACCAAATCAAAAAAGTATAACTAATTAAGATAATAAAGTTTTAGAAATGAAAATAGAAACATGAAATCCAGTAGTGATTTCGTCTAAAATCGCACAGCCTATTAATATGCATCCTACTTGTATTATCTGCTTATCCAGTTACCTATTATCTGCCTAACCAATAAAGTGTTGCAGTGAACCTGTTGGAAGTACTATGGAGCAAGCTTTCCATACCTGAAGTTAACTCTATGAAGCAGTGTTAACTAATTGTGATTGTGGCTGGGTTTTGTCTGGGTGCGTTTGCATTAAAGGTGTGGGGCAAATGAAGAGCCATCCTTTAACATACACCGCCCCTTTAATAGGTAGGTAATATACCCCCCCCCCCCAAACTTGGTCATCGTCTGGCATCAGACTATTTAGTGATTCATATATACATTTTTTTTCCTGAAGGGGCAGGACTGTTTTAATTCAAAAGCCTGCCTGTATCACAAAGTCAGATGTCTAGCTTAGCCGGATAACTTGTCAGATTTAAGGTATCCGAATTTAAATGAATTTCAACTTCCTTGCCTTACATTTATACAGACTACCTTAAATCAGACAAGTGATCCGACAAAACAAAAAATCTGGCTTTGTGATGGAGCCCCCAGCTTTGCAGTGTAAATTACCATGGTTAAAAGTGAGCTATGATTCATACTACCCAAAACTTGGAGGTAAGCCTCAAAAAACCATTCTAAGTTTGTAAACTTGCTTTGTAGTATACCCGACTGGAGTCCATATTAGGAAACACAGATTCGATTAGATTCAATTCAATTCAGTTCATAAAGCACACTTTCACACCTTTATCCTGTTTCAAAAGATCACAAAGCACTGCATTCTCAGGATGGAATTCCAGTGCATAATAGGGAAAAGATTCATACACGCTTACTATGGACATTTCCGTAACACCTGTCTAGTTACATCACATTGTTCAGGGAGGCCTATGAAGACACATTATTAATATTATTATTGTTGTTGATGATATTTTCCTGACTTTGGTTTAAAGAACTCAAGTTGGAAAAAAATTGTTACATTTGAGTAAATGATTGCTGAATATTTATTTAAATAATAGAACTGAAGTACTCAGGTTGGGGAAAATGGACTTTATGGCAGCCAAGTCAATTTCTTTGTTTGCTATAGATAAAATTTAATCTTGTAATCATAGTTGCAAGGACAATGTGACTCTTTGTAGCTTGTTGGCTTGTTCTACCCAGATCCAAATTTTGGTTATAAAAACAGGAAGCACTGACTTTCAAACTACTGTCAATTTGCATAATGTTTATATAATGCCCGTGTTGGTTCTGTGTAACTGGAATATGCCTAATAATTTGTAATTTTAAACATTGTCCAGCTTTGTTACAATCTCTGTTCATCTTTTACAGTTTATCTGTATGTATCTTGGATTTTGTCCCTGTGGCATTTCAAAGGATAATTGGCAAGTGGAGAATTGTGCTGGAGGTAGTGTCCTCGCTTAACCCAGATAACGCAGGCACACCGGATCGCCTTCGGACTCAGATCAAAACCTATGTCAGCATGGCTACAATTACAACTGTGACTGCTAATTAACTATGGCTTTTAGTCAGCATGCATATGCACTGGGTATATCTATCAGAATGTAATTTTGCAAGGATATTTGAGATTGTATGTTCCCTTATCCCCTCACCCCCACAGGTACTCATCCAGACAGTCCAGCAAACTCCTCTGTGAGACAGATGTACAACAGCAAGGCCAGAAAAGATGAGTAATGACTCCACAGGCTCCTGAAAATTCACCAAGGGTGCGGCATGCAACAAATCCACCAGGCGCAGAAGGCAGAGTGCATCATGAGCCTCGTTGTATCTCCTGGGAGGCTGTTGTTTGAACCGTAAAATTAGCCACTCATCATCATGAAATGTTACAACATTCTGTTGAATAAAGAAATTAGAACAATAGAATTTTTTTTGAATGACCCCCTCCTCCTGGACTTCGAAATGTAGGGTTTATCATACACTCTCTACAACTGAAAAATCCACTGATTCTGTTAATTACAGTAATAGATTAGAGAGATGGAATGAAAAAATGAAATGTATTAGATTAATAAATGTAACCCCGCTTGTTAATACACATATAAATATGCTGGTTATTTTTGGTTATGTGTCAATTGTAATGGATTATGCAGAGGTCCAGTTGCAGAGTGATCCATGATTTGTTATTTCACCAAAAATAAAGCAAATTATGCTTTATTTTATGATGCGAAATGTAAGGCCAATAGCACAATTGTAATCCAAAAACACAAAGTTAAAAAGTTAAGCAATGGAGAAATACATGTAACTCCATCAGAGGAAATCACACAGGTGTCCTCAATAAACAGGGGAAGAAGATGGGCTTTGGGCGCATGGCGGATTCCGAAACACAGGATAAGCTGTTTCTATCCTTTGTGCAACGATGAAATGTTACTCTCCTTTGTGCAAGCACGTACAAGAGGTTCACTGTTAAGCTTGTCGGTGGATGGCGAATATTAGAATGTAGGTTGAAAAATTTAGGATACATCATCAGTAGTGCTCCTCTGGCTCATGGGATGTTTCGGCCTTTCACACTATACACCCTCACCAGAGGCGGCCAGCTATATGGTGATCAGCCCCAAGCTTGCGTCCCATGTCTAATTAGTCAAGAGAGTCATCTTGATTTCAGATGACGGACATCTCATGAAACTATATATAACAGCCTAAGCTTGTCCCTTAGGACTTAGGACCAGAGCCACTGGCTGCTTCTCTCTGCTGCCTCTGATGCAGCGTTGATGGCTCTGGTCCCTGATTCCCAGGTCTCTCAGCAGTTTGACAGTAGATGTTGCTACAAACCCTCTTCATCCAACTTCCACTGGGCAAACTTCTATGGTCCAGGTGCATTGTTTTGCTTCAGCAGCTAACTCAGAATAGTGTAGATATTTCCGCTCATATACTTCATCCACGGAATCATCCCAGAGTACAGTGAGCTCAGTGATGTAATGGGACCAGAGCACCATATCAGGTATCAAGGTAGTAGTGGCAATCTCTGAAGCAAACACCAGTTGTTGGCCAATATCTACCAGCAGTTTCCAGTTGCATGCTAAGCACAGCTTGCCTCTCTCCGATGGTGTGGAGTTGATCCTGGTAACCGCAGAATCATAACCAAGATGACAGTGTGTAAAGGCTATTCTGAGTCAGAAAAAAAATGGTGCAAAATGTGTTAAATGTAGTCTTTTGTGCCAAAAACTCTGTAATCCAGAGGGCACCAACATCCAGCACACCTACAGTTGCCAGGCGCAGCTATAAATCTGCAAACACAACTCAGCATACCACCTGAACTAGGCATTAAGGGAGGCGCTGGGCAGCTTTGGTGGGCTGCACAGACCAGGATGTGCAGACAAGACTGCGAGACCAGACTCCGAGACCAGACTGCGAGGCCGCACCCTCACCTGAGGCGTCTGAAGTGCTGCAAAAGGAAACAGTTCTAAGCATGAAAAATGAGCCAGCATTCACAACAGGTCGGTTCTGTGTCCATTTTGCTTGTATATGGCCACTCACCGGACAAGAAGCTGGACCACCTCAGACTCCAGAGGACTACCTAGCATGAAATGAGGACCTGCTGCGTTTTTCTTTTTAAAGAGACATGGCTTAATAACATCCTCAACATGGACCATATCATCAATTAGTTTGTGCAGTGGCTTTCTCTCCTACTGAAAATCACTGAAATACAAATGTGATTCTGCATTGCATTGGCAGGAATGACTGTACCTGAACTTATTAGGTATATGAAAATTATGTAACTTATAACTGATTTATGTGTGGAGTTATATCAGTTTATGGGTGGAGTTATATCAGTTTATGGGTGGAGAGGTGGCTCTGAGGCTACAGATCTGTGCCAGCAATTGGAAGGTTGCTGGTTAGAATCCCGTGAATGCCCAGAGTGAATCTACTTCGCTGGGTCCTTGAACCAGGCCCTTAACCTGCAATGTTAACCTACATCCAGCCCTGCATGCAGGTCCTCTAACTTACAGGGAAAATCTTGGGTGTTGGTGGCAATATTGACACTCCAGCCACCGGAAAAAACTCACACGGGTCCATTTGGACTAATGTGGTGCTGAGGTATCACCTGCTGCACAGCTGCATTCAGGTTCTCATCCCTGAGGTGGTTTGTCGTGTGGTGAGTGTAGCAACACACTGTAATCAGTGCATGCTCCTTACCTCTATAACTGATTTAATGATCCCTCAATCATTTTATCTATATATATATATATATACATCTGTATCTTTCAGTTTTAAGATGAAATAACATAAAACTAGATAAAATGTCTAAAATCTTGCAACTTTATTGGAAGTAACCCACAATGGACAATGAATTATAATTCTTCATTTCTTCAGTTCTTCTACATTGTAAATTTGTTACAGCTGAGTAACTAAACTGAGGCAAAATCAACTCATTGTTTTTTCTAATAATTTGAGTCTCTCATCAAACTGACTTTGAATATTAGAGAAAATGATATGTTGGGGTAATGAGTTAATGAGAATGACCGATATTGAGTTTAAAAATGAATCAATATACTTTGGCTTTTCCCCCCTCTTCTTTAAGAACAATTCTGTAAGCAGGCGCATATGCATAGGCGCATATGCCAAACCAGCGATATGGTAGAAATGTTAGCAGTATTAGTAGCATTGTCTAAAAGTTTAAAATGCATTGTTGATAAAATCGCTACGCAACTGTGTAGTCCTTATATTTAATCTGTGATTTATTATTCCAAACCAATTTCTAGTGAGTGACACTAAAATAGTTGTGGAACAGTTGCCAAATAGATAAGTGTCCTGGTCATGTAGCTCCTTGGGTGACCCCTGACCTAGTGTCAACAGAACACTGCCCTGTCAACAGAACACTGTGCCCTGCCACATTACACAAGCCATTCAGGAATGCATTGTGGTACATGACAAAGAGTTTAAGGTACCTGTATTGCGCTGGCTGCCGAATTCCCCAGATCTGAATCCTAATAAGTATCTCTAGGATGTGTTGAAACACATCTGATCTGCAGTGGCTCCACCTTGCACCTTAAGGACTTAAAGGATCTGCTGCTGATATGTTGGCGTCAGATACCATACGACACATTCAGAGGGCACAAAGAGAAAGAGAAAGAGAGAGAGAGAGAGAGAGAGAGAGAGAGAGAGACTATTGTCTCAGTTAATGTTACCCTAAAATATTAAGTATAATGTTATTCTAATTCATTGGTTTACCATGTGTGAACAGCGTTGATGTTCATTCACTGCATTGTGTTTGCTTCTGTTAATATAGCGGGTTAACATTACACCCTGAAAAACAACCATCAGTTAGTCAACTATTTCTTTCAATGCCATTACTATTTTTAGCTATAGCCATTTTTTTCATTTTTAAGTTAAAATTTTATTTCTGTGCCTTCAGTCATAACTCAGATGTTACTGTAAACTGAGGCCAAATGAACAAAACTACCTTATTAATGTAGCTAAGTTGCATATTACGACAGTTCATTATCCCTCAATGTAACTGATTTGGAAAGGCTAAAGGGGCGCACAACAAGGGACATGGTTTACTGGAAATCACATACACATGGCACCAACCCATTGTAGTTAACGCACAACATTGCTGATTAAATTTTCTTTAATATATGTGAAATGATGTCATCATCATAATTATCCACAGTGATTCCTTTCCCTTTCACACACAAGCAGCAATTCCAGAGGAAAAAAAATATCTAAAATGGATTCTATAACAATTAAGGAGGTCTTTAAAATCCATTTCACATAACACAGGAAGCAATTATAGCAGTGGTAATCTGTGTCAGGGTGAAGGACATTGAAATGTGAAAATATGGCTGGACTGTACTTAAACTGGAGTGATGGGTAGTTCATTGTGTTAAGGGGAGTGTGTGGTACATATATGTGACAAGGGATTCTGTGCCCCTGATTAGAAGGACACTTCAAATCTTGTGGTTGGTAGAGTGATTTCACCGTTGGGCCCTTGAGCAAGGCTCTTAACCCCAGTTGTGTTAGGGACAGGGGGCCTTAAGCTGACATGGGTAGCATTTGTTTGATAAATTGTATTCTTTTCATATCTGTTTACAATTAATCTATGACTCTAGTGGGATAGTATCAATAACACGGGGGATGTAATGTTAGTTTTGTCTTTTTGCTGCATCTGTTTCTGCTACTCCATGTTGGTTCGCTTGGCAGTGAAACAACCAGTAGCTTTACTCCTTCAGTGTGACAAGAAAGCTGGGTAGTGGTAAGTCTCAAAGTGGGAATAGTTCATTACAGCATGGATGGGGGGAACTCTGTCACTAAAAATGTAAATAACTGACATGTTGCTATAATTTAAACAATCGTTTATGTTACCTATAAATGTAACTTCTGGAAACTCTATCTTTATGGGACCCTTAGCTGTTAGGGGACCCAGGAGGCTTACCTACCCTTGCTGTATAACTGGCTGACAATCTTCTCTGCACCCAAGCTTTCCTCACTTACAGTATGTAGTGCTTTGTACAAAAGAATCTGCTAAATAAATAAATGTAAATGCTCTAAGACTGAACTACTTAGCTTGCATTGCAGTTTGTAATACTCTGTATTGAGTAGTTATTGCATTGTTACTTGTGACATTGTCAATAATTCAATACAGCTATTTGTAACATATAACATTGTACTGTAGTATACCATAGTGGGAGATTTGGCCTATGTAAAATCTGCCCTCCCTCGCTAAAATCAAGGAAAGGTGAGTTTTAAATTTTAAAATAAATTTTTAATGTCATTTTCTGAGCAAAAATATCATACCTGGTAGGTTCCTGGTTTCAGTCCTGTCCCAGTGGTTTATAATTTTTTTTTACAAGCTTAAAATTTCTAGCCTCAAAAATGATCTGTTTTGGATTCCCGATTTTATATATTATTTTACTGATAAACACTCACTGCATGCACTAGATACCAACTTTTTTTTTAGCTGTTTTTAAAGCTCTTAACGGTTTTGGCATTGTTTTTCAGAATATATATATATATTAATTCATGCCTATGATATTCTGCCTCGGGCTCTTCAAGGTCCAGAGGTTACTTACAGAAATAGAGGCTTGGGTTTTGTTTTTATGCACTTTAGCTTCAGCATACATTGCTACAAAATGTTAGAGGAACAAGCTTTGCTTGTAATTTTAAAAGAACCATAATCGTTACTCATGCCGATAATTAATATTCATAGTCTACTTGTTTAGCCTGATTTTCTCCTATTAAAAATAACCTCTTCTGGAAATGAGTAGAAAAATATGAGCTGAGGCAAATTCAGTATCATGGACAGTGATACCAAATGTATAGTTTTCATGCCCAGTGTTCTGAACTTACCTCATGTATTTGTTGTTGTGCTATAACCAAAATGAATGTCCTTGTACTCATAACAGCATACATTGAAAAAAGCTATTTCTGAAACAAATAAATAAGCAGCAAACAAACAAGCACTGGCGAATTAACAAGAAAAACAGCATCATTTTGAGTGATTAACAGCCACATTAACATACGGAGCACAAAATGCCTGTGTTTGGTTTTTCGGTATCTGCTTTTGTCAGATAAAGGTATATTGGGAGAATTTGGATCCATTGTGGTACAAAATTAGTGTTAACAGGGGTGCTTGTCAATATGAAGCACAAACTGTGCTGTCCATGATCTTGACATATCGCCAATGGACACTGAATAGTAATTGTACTAATTGGGCTGCTTCTTGTTTACTTTACCACCACGGCTGCATGCACTTCTCCCTATAGTCCTGGAGTGAAAGAGGCACATCTGAATCGTGAAGCGTTTCATTTGTGTTCAGTGGACTTAAAAAAGGCTGGAAAGATGACATCTTTTAAAGCTATCTGTCAACCAAAATGTTCAAAATCTTGACAGATATGCATTGCCGTCTGAACTTAATTAAAGGTTCTGTCGTAACTACTGCTCCCAATGTCACAATTCCTTTGTTTTCTTTCTTTTACTGTAGGTCAGATTGTTTCCTCTCTTTTTTCTGAATGAGCTGACATTTACACAGAGCTGAATGACCATTCCTGCTCAGTACGGTGTGTCAGCCCTCTCTCCTTTTCTACCGCCTCGTGTTATATTTACATTACAACGTGTGTGAATCACACTGGCCTATGTTTTGTGGTTGCTTCATTTTCTCAGCCTCAAAGAGGCACTGCTTCTCTGAATATCTTCATCTGAATGGAGATCTTGTTTAAATCAATCATGTATCAGTTCTTCTTGCATTTTTGCATCAGTTCTGAGATGCCAAATCAATTCTCAGCTCTGCGGTAGCAAGAAATCTGGACAGAAATATGAAATTTCAAATCTAAAATCTAGAGATACAAGACAACACTGATCCCCACTAATATCTCTTATAAAAACTAAAAGTAGTTTTGGTGGTTTTGAAGTTGATGTTCTGCAATTTGTTTAGCCACATTAACTTCAAGATTCTGGAAACATCCAACTATGGTCACTGTATCCATCCAGTATTCAAAAATTAAAACTGCATTTAGGATGGCTGTTCAACTTTTCATGTTAAGTGAATCTAGGAATCCATGAAGATTAAAAACTATCAGTTTTTTGGAGATGGTGTCTTTCTTTGTGTCCTTTGTGTGATTGACAGTTGTAGTCCTACCATTACAACTTTGTGCAGAAATAAATGTTTTTTTCTTTTAGCCAAAAGAATATAACTAAATTTAACATGTTATTTATTTATGTATTACTTTGTTTATGATTTATTTATTTGCTTGCTGTCGCTTGGGGTCATTCTCATGTTACAAGGTGACATTCTTCTTCATCTTCAGCTTTATAACAGACACCTCAAGCTTTTAGGCCAAAATTGACTGGCATTTGGAACTGTTCATAATCCCCTCCACCTACTTTGACTAAAGCCCCAGTTCCACCCGAAGAAAAATAACTATAAAAATAAAGATAAAAGCACAATGCTGCCACTACCATGCGTCATTGTGGGTACAGTTGGTACAGTGTTCTTTTGGTGATATTCAGTGTTTTTGTGAAAATCATACCTTTTGGAATTGTGGCCAAAAAGTTGGTTTCATCAGACCATAACACATTTTGCTTCTGGGGGACTTGATGTTTTTTTTCTGCAAAATGTACCTGGTCCCGGATGTTTTTCTTTGTAAGAAAAGGCTTCTGTCTTGTGACCCTACCCATAATCCAGACATATGTAAAATACTGGTGATTGTTGTCATATTTAGTACACAACCAGGACTTGCCAGAAATTCCTGGAGCTCCTTCAGTGTTGCTGCAGGCCTCTTGGCAGCCTCCCTGACCAGGTTTCATCTCGTCTTTTCATCAATTTTGGAGGGACGTCCAGTTCTCAGTAACATCACTGTTGTTCCATATTTTCTCCACTTCTACATGACTGTCTCCACTGTGCTCCATGGTATATCTAATGCTGTGGAATACTTTCGTACCCATCTCTTGACTGATACCTTTCAACAATGAAATCCCTTTCATGCTTTGTAATCATGGCTTTTGCTGTAGGATGCAACTGAGTAAATGTCAGGAAAATCCTACTAGGACAGCTGAACTTTATTTGGGGTCAAGCAGAGCCACTTTATTTGATGGCGGGTGTGTAGTAGAGGTCGACCGGTATGGGTTTTTCAATAGCCGATGCCGATATTTAGGAGTCAGGGTCAGCCGATGACTGATATATGCTGCCGATATTTTTTGGCAGAAAATTGGACGTTTTCCC
This sequence comes from Mormyrus hasselquistii, assembly GCA_026779605.1. Taxonomy (NCBI): domain Eukaryota; kingdom Metazoa; phylum Chordata; class Actinopteri; order Osteoglossiformes; family Mormyridae; genus Mormyrus; species Mormyrus hasselquistii. The sequence goes on from JAODKE010000125.1 coordinate 26,824,794, forward strand.
CTCTATTTGCATGATAAAATATCACACTAAAAATAACAAACGATACACAAAATTTCTCAACTTAGTATTTATTAAATACTGACGTGTAAATTTAAATATAAACTTAAATAACAAAAACACAATACAACTTGGAAAACTTAAACTTATAAACAATAAAAATAGCAGCATCAGAATCTCTTTAGCAGCAAACTCCTTCTTCAGCTCCCAAGCTCACCAGCCTGCTGCAGATATTGCACCTGGCTTTTCCTGGTGTTGGCTTGGTGAAATGCTGCCATACAGGATTAGATTTTTGTTCAGCCATCAGACAGCAATTACTAAAACAGAATTAAAAATGCAAGGTTAGCATTTTTATTATGGTGCCTTCATATTCAATTCATTCTACAATTCCAGTATTCCATGCACATTAAAATAATTACACTTTAATACATTTTGAAAGAAAAAAAACACTATTAACTAAGTGCCCGTATAAAGGATAGACATGTTTAATGAGGAAACTAACTGCGCAAAGTCGTGCACTTTTTACTGTATCTAGATGTCTGAGAAATTGTTTGAATCTCTGCTTTCAAATGCAAAAAAGTTGCACAGAAGGATAATTGTCAGCATCAGCTCAAGCAAATGGTAATGACTATTTAGAATGAAGAGTTTTCTCAGCAATGCATTGTGGGAACTAGCCAGCCGGAGCGGTACCCTCCTGAGTGAGGCGTCGCCACCTGAAAATGCATACCCCTTCAGTGGGTACACGATAATCTGCACGCCTGACGGACAGCATCACCGGGAGGCGGATCCAATGTCCTCCTGCTCCAAAGCACTCCTAGCTTCACGCACCAAGCCAACCGGAGACGGAGAAAGAAGTAGCAAAAGGAGCAGAGACAGAAGGAAGAGCCAGAGACCTTCCTGGGGGGCGTCTCTCTCGCCGTTTCTTCTCCCGCCAGATTCCAAATTTCCTTGATCCGGAATCCGGCAGGATTCACCCCTGACATCAACTCCACCATTAGGCATGCAGGTACCCCAAGACCACATGGCCTCCATTATGCTGCTTTCAGGAGAACTAGCCTGGCTCTTAAAGGGGCCAGGTCAATGTGGGATGCTATCCCATGGATCCCTGTGCCTGATGCTCCGCCCATGCTTGATGTTCCTGTCTCGCCAGCTCCCAATGTTCCTGTCCCACCTGACGTTCCGGGTCTGCCCTATGGGCCTGACTTACTGGAACCGGAGGCCAAAGTAACCCCCAGTGGTTCCAGTCCCAGTGGCTGACACACCTTACTGCAGGGTCCCTATCCTGGCCACTGTGTCGCCACCCAGTGGGGACCCGGTCCAAGCACCTGCTCCGGCAGCCGCACCGCCCAAGGTCCGGCCTCCGTCTGCTGCTACGCTTGCGGCTCCTGCTATAGCGCTGCCCGCTGCTACATCTGTGACTCCTGCTATGGTACCACATGCTGCACTGCCGCCCGAGCTCCCGGCTCTGCCTGCAGCTGCTTCGCCCGAGCTCCCGCCTCCGCATACAGCTGCTCCGTCCCTTCCGGGACAGCGCTGCTGTCGTGCAGGGCTTCAATCCCGGCTCTGCCTGCAGCTGCTTCACCTGCTGCTGCTTCACCCAAACTCCCGGCTCTGCCTGCAGCTGCTTTGCCCACGGCCCCGGCTCAGACAGTCTGACTACCATTCCTTCTCCCTTGGAGGAGAAGGAACTCGAGTAGGACCACTCGGGGACCTCCCTAATGGCTCTGCTATTGCCCCAGCGTGGTCCATCCCGGCCAGAACCCCGCCTATCGGTGTCCCCGAAAGGGAGAGGACATAGGCGCAGGGATTGGGTACTACCCACCCTGCCCCCGGCTCATCTGCAGTGCCCCGGGCTTCTGCTCAGCTGTCGCGCCGGTCCACCGCCGTCGCCTCGTCGGCCGCCAGTGTTCCTGCCTCCGACGCCTCCTTGGCCGCCTACGGGTTCCCCCACTCTACATTGTCGTTTGTTTGCGGGTTCCTCCACTCCTGCTGTGGCTCCGCCGTTGCCTGCTGTAGCTTCCCCTCCCTCCTTGCCTTCCCCATGGTCCCCTTCTGCTCCCTCCTTACCGTCACTGGTGCCCCCTTCGTCTTCCTCATGCTCCTCTTTGTCCCCCGACCTTTCCAGTCCGGCTTCATGTGGTTGTTCTTTGTCCCTCTGTGCCTTCCGTGTTTGCTCCTCGTCCCTCTGTCCCTCATGTTTCAGTTCCTCATCCCCCTGTGTTCCCTCTGTTCACTCCTGGTCCTTTTGTCCTTCCGTTGGTCTTTCCCCTGTGTCTCCCTTCCTGGTCTGCTTGTCTGCATTCCCATTTTGTGACAGGTTTTGTCCTGGATCCAGCTCTTGTGTTTGTTCTGTGTTTCGGTTCTGTTCCCTGTGCCCCAGTGATGTTCTTCAGGTCCCTGGTCTCGTCTCGTCCATCGCCTCCACTGAGGCATGCCCGGAGTGCGTGTCATTGGGGGGGGTCCTGTCATGACCTGCACGTATGATCTTCATGTGTGCCACGCCCTGTGATCAACCACATGTGCTTCCCTGATTGTGCCAAGCTGTTGTCCATCAGTTTGTCCTGTGTATTATGTCCGCGTCAGAGTCTCTTTTCCCCTGATCCGTCATTGATGTTTTGTTGCCGTCTGCCCTATGTTTCCCCCACAATAAACCCGAGTATATTTGGATCCTCGCCTGCCTGCCTTTGCCCTTACCCACTTCCTGCCTGCTCGCTGGACAGCGGTCATCACAATATATAATTTATTTGATTGTTCATAGATATTATTCAATTCAATTCAGTTTTTAGCGCCCTTCACAACAGAGTTGTCCCAGAGCGCTTTACATGGGTGTGTTCGAACACATTGTTATACATATAAAATGAGATACATAAGACAAAAGAAAGACAGAATAGAAAAGAAAGAAAAAACAATTGACAACGGAGGAGAGTAACCAGAAACTCCAACGCAGGGAGAAAAAACCTCTGGGGGTCCAAGGTCAACTGGCTGCCCAACCCCCCCTGGGCATATTATCCTCACATTTTTACTAGAACAACACTTGAAAGACTAGGAAAATAGGACCAAAATATTTAATTGAGTAACAAAGAAAAATGTAAGGAAATATGCATCAAAACTAAGTGTTGCTAGAAACCCAAAAAAATGTCAGAATGATTAATAAACAACATTTATTAAGCACAAGTTACTGCAGGACAAGACTAAGAATCACCCGACACAAAACAGGGGGTGGGGACATCTCCGCAGAGTGCGTTTAAAAAAGTAAAATGCACAGTATGAAGGGCATTAACTCATTTATTTCAGTCACCACTCCTTTAGCTTACAGTACATGTTTTACCCGAAAACACATTTATTAGGCACACACACCATTCACAAAACAAGTTACAGTCACAAACAATTTGGCAAGTACATCGAAACCAACTCTGAAATGGAAACAGGTTTTTTTATTACTAGATAACATTGTGAAATGTTATTTTTCCTCTGTCAGCAACTGAGACCAGCAGTATAGTATAAAGATAGAAACGTAATATTAAACATAATAGATATACATTAATGTGCACTAGCTGCAAATAACTTTGACTCAATTTGCCTTTACATTAGAACATTTTTAATTAACTTAAAACTAATAAACAGTAAAGAGCTTGTAAAACTTTTTTTAATTTTCATAATTTCTTTTGAGCTTGTATTTAGGCCCTACTTGTCTCTGTCCGTCAGATACAAGTCTGTAATTTAACATTGACGAGAATTAAACACATAACAGATGTCACTGTCACTTAGGGACTTGCTCACTCATTTAACTCACATAGATTTTTATGTTTTAGGCCAATTAAGGAGAAGAACACGCTTGTAACTAATTTATTTTTTTGTTTAGTGGCTCCGGCATGAGGGCTGTATGAGTGCTTTGTGAGTTTTCTGTAAGTATTTAGACCAGTATCAAAGACAAAAAAGTATATTATCATAAGAGATCAAACATAACAACAAATGAGATTAACTGATTATTTGCCTTAAAGCAGCGGCCACTCAGAACCTGCATATTCAATACATCATGATTTAAACAAGACAATGATTCTATCTGCAGCTAGGCTGAGTGTAAAAACTAGCAAGGTTATCACAGTGTGTCCAAAACATTGTAAAGTGAAGTCGTAATAAAAAAAGGCTAGCATTTCGAAAGGAGCAAAAATTAATGTAGACCAAAACTTACAGTACAGTATGAGTAAATTTGATTCAACCATATGAGCAAAAAAGGACTATAATTGCATATTGTGCAATGGAAGTTTTCTGTCACCTTCGAATTCTCTTGTAATCTCTTCATTGTCAAAAATCTGCAAAACTGCAATGTAAATAAATCTCATTACTAATAATATGTGTGCTTGTTCATTGTAATTCTTAGCTAACTTCACATTGCTGAAATACGTAATTTCTCTTATCCTCTATGAATACTTTTACAGATTACAAATAATGTGTGTGGATGATGTGTGCATTTATCAATAAAATGTCGCCCTTTCTATGACGCCGCAAGAATTCAGGGTTGCCATAATTATGGCTATCAGCTAATCTCCAATATGAAATAACGGAGTGTCCATCCTGGCAGACTCTTTATAACAGCAGGTGATTTCAATCAAGGCTATAGATTGTCCTCCCAAAATGTTACCAACATGTGCAGTGCCCACAAAGGCAAAAACATACTTGACGTTTATAGCAAGATTTAACATTACAAAGCACCTCTCCCCCATCTAGCCCAATCTGACCACATCTCCCTGTTTTCCAGCATACAGAGCTCTTAGCTACACAGTCAAGCCATCTACAAGGGGCGAACAAGTATGGCCTCAGGGAGCTTCTGAGCAGTTACAGGACTGTTTTAACCACTGACTGGGATGTATTCTAGGTCAAGTGTATTAACACCCACAGTTCCACAGTGCTGCTTTATATAAAATACTGTGAAGACAACATCAGTACGAAAAAACGTTTCGCCAACAACAAACCATGGATGAACAGAGATTGCTTGCTAAAAACCTGCAATACAGCAATCTATGATGGCAACGTAGACCATTAGGGTGTGGCCAGGTCCAAGCTGAAAAGGGCCACTAAGGATGCTATAGCGGCCTATAAGCAGAGGATTGAGAGCCACTTCAGGAACTCAGACCCCAGTCACATGTGGCAAGGTATTCGACACATCGTCAGTTATAAAGACAACACCAACCCGACCACCTGCAACAGCGACATACTACTGGCAGAGCAGCTGAAACTCTTTTTCGGTTGCAATGAAGTGAACATAACGGTGACTGTCATGAACATTGTTCCAGCTTCAACTTACTTCAACTAGAGTACTAGACACTCACCATATTACATGCACACTGTTGCAACATCGGCATACAGAAAGCAGCGGGCGTAGACGGAATCCCAGGACAGGTTCTCTCGCACTGTGCCGGCGATTTAGCTGGGGTGTTTACAAAAATTTTCAATCTATCACTGGCGCCGTGCACTGTCCCCACTGTCCCCCCCCATAGGCGTGCAGGGTGATGGCTTAGCTGTCTTCATTGGGGCCTGCCATGGGTATAATGCAAGCAGGTGTCCGTGGCTGTCACACTCATCACAGTGTGTCTTATATGGTATATGGCGTAATGCTGCACTGTCGCACAACATTCAAAACAGATGTTTTATTTTCCCACAGGATTTGTGCTCATCCCGTGGGACATTCCTGAAACTGTGACACTTTTTCAATGGTGTGACATGTTAGGCAGAGGACAATGTTTGTCTGGATCATTAACTTTTTTCTCTTTATTGCAGGATCAGTGTTATTCTCTGACTCAACTCAGACATCTGTTTTGCATTGTAGCTCTCTCAATCTTCAAGCTGCTCCACCTGCAGCTAATGTTGTGAAGCTGGGGTCATTTCATATTTGGGCTCACTCAAAACACAAATCTGACAAACATTGAGTATGATGGATATGCTGGCTGATAAAGCTCTTTTCATTCAGAACCGTACGTGATCTATATTTCTTGTAAATTATATGACAGTTTTTTCTGATATGGGATTAACTCCCCTGGCTGTGTCTAAATGAAAAAAAAAAGTCTCTTGTCTCTAAAAAAGGCCATAAGAGCCTTCAAATCTTTGTCATAAAGGTTTAATCCAAGACACTGTGAACATGCAAAGGTCTGATCCTTTATTTTGATATAAAATACCCTAATTGTATGCGTATCAAAATAAACTACAAAATATAACAATCATACAATGAAAATAAACTACAGCTAACCCAGAATATGACAGCCATCAGAACAACCGATTCAATAGTGGGTGTACCCACCTACTGTACAGAGATCTGACCACTCCCCAGTCTGTGTACCTCAGAGAGCATCACCACTGCAATGTGCAGTTATCCCGTCCCATCTTCCACTGGGCAAATTTTACTGAGCAGCACACTAAATGTGGCCCTTTGCAAATGTGACATGATCATGTATATAGGGCGAGAATTTTTCTTTATTTTTAAAATACAGAAAAAATGCTGAAAACAAAGCTATGTTGATACAATATTACATAATCTTTTAATATTTAAAATATATATCTATAAAGCATGCATCAGAAATACTGCCCCTCACTGGTTTTGATTCATGTCCTAGTCATTTAACCATTAGCTCAGTCACTGCCTGCACCAGTAAAGGAAGCCTCTAGTTACTTACCTGAGTGTCAGATGGCAGTAGCTAAATCTTGTGTGTCGTCCATCGGTGTGGTGAGTAGCTAAACTTATGTTGATTTGTTTCCGTGTGTGTTTTCGGTTACTGATCTCGACAGACATTTTAGAATGTTTATGAGGTGTATTCATTAATTTGCTGGTAGGGTCAAGAAGATATATTTAAGATTCAGACCAATGTCTTAGCTCATTTTCATTTGCTGCAGCTGTTTCTTTTTCAGTTTGAAGAACATGTATTGTTACGTTTTTATTTCATAGTTTTAGAATGCCTGCTTCTTTTAGAGCAAGTGATATTTTTGACTGACACTACACTAGTTTGATTTTTTTGAGAGAGTGGAGCACTGTGACCTTGTCTTTAAAGTTTATCGTTCATTGCCTGTATGGTCCTCAGACTGCATGATGTGCTATAGTTGCCTCTTTCTGGTGTTTTGGAATCTGAAAGTGCTTTTAGGAGTGGCTCACTGTTTTGGTTTTTGACTTCATTGAATGATGGCTTTTTACTGCTTTTCTACTTTCAGCACACAGCCTTGTATGTGCCTTAGCAGGTAGAGAACAACTCTGATAAAATACGACGCTATGCAGAATCAGAGTCTTTATAGGCAAAAACCTGTATATTCAGTATGCAACAGAAACAAATCATTTGCTTATGAAATTCTTAAATGAAGGCAACTACAGTGGATAGTTGGCTGCATTTATCAATAGAATATCTCTATATGCAGTGTATGTCTTTAAAACAATAACACAGAAATATAAAATATTCACGAATCAGTTCTGCGTGCATGTGGGTTTCTATCTAACAGCGACAACTTACTGCTACAAATGTGTCCCAAGCGTGGAGATTTGTGGCAGATCATAATGCTGAGCCCCCTGAATTTATGAATAAATTACACCAAATATCTATTTACTAATTGCAATTGTTTTCCACTCACATTTACATATGTGTTTGCAGTAGTTAGATGCAAAATAGCTATCAGTTCACTCTACAAACCAGGTTATTACAAAGTCATGATTAAATACTTAAATTGCATATATTTTATAGCATGTAATATATACTATATTATATACTTATTTCTATCCATCCATTCATCCATCCATCCATCTTCTGTACCTGCTTGCCCTATTCAGGGTCACATGAGTCTGGGTGATACTGGCCTATTTCAGAAGCTTTTTTCATAGTATATACATCCAGTGATTAACTCATTACCTAAAATATCCCTGCATGTCCTAAAGCAAAGTACTTTGACAGTTCATCAAAACTAATATTAACAACAAAATTGTATTTTACTAGATGGGGCACAAATAATTAGCAATAACTCAGTTACAACTGAAGTACAAATTATGAACAAATCATGAATAAACACAGTTGCTACTTGCAATAAAGATTAATAATTCATTACCTGAGATTAGTATTTAACTTGTGTTATGCATGACTTGTTCCTTCAGTACTGCACAAATATTTACAGAATTAACAGATAGAGTAACAAATATAGTAATTGCTTGGGATAAAGCACGTCACGTTTCATTGATGATGACTTAACATGCGATCAGTACATAACCAAGGCTTAGTTTGTGGTTAATAAATACCTAAGTAATAGATTATTATATTATCTGTGCCCTGTCAAGTAAAGTGTTAATAACAAAATAATATATACAATTACCACTCACAATCTAACACGCACTAACAATTACTGTAACTGTTTTATTTACAAAATAAAGAAATGGTGATAGTTGCTTTCATTTCATATTTCAAATTAACGCTGCACTATCCCAACTAACAGGAACGTTCCCAGAACTTTAGCCAACGTTACATGAAGGTCCTCTCAAAATTGACAGAGAACATTCATACTGTAATGTTCATTTCCACGTTTTACATTGACAATTGACAATGGTTCTGTCAATGTTGGCATGATAACATTATTACCTGAACATGCTTTTAATACAATGCATGTTGAAAAATTTTGTTCTGTGAAAGTGCTATATGTGGGTGCAGTGGTTAGCACTGTCACTTCTGGATCCTGGGTTCGAGTCACTGCTAGGGCTCCATGTGTGTGGAGTTTGCTTGTTCTCCCTGTGTTATTGTGGGGTTTCCACTGGGTACTCCAGTGTCCCTCACAATCCAAAAAACATGGCGAGGCTAATTGGGGTTCCCATTTTTTCATTAAAAATACATCTGATAATTAATGTGTGTGAAAAGGATTATTTACCTTGTTTTAAGTGGTATGCTGTATATTTATATACAGTTTGTCTTCTACTTCTCACTTGAATTTACAGAAATCAGGAGATCAAATATCAGCTATTATCGGTAACAGGGCGCTTCAGGATTTCAACCAGTAATCTTAATCCGCCAGTGTAGAACGATGCGTTCACAGCTTTCGTGTTATTTTGCCATCTGGGACACATACTTTTCTTCAAGGCTACCACACACAGAAATCAAAAAAATGACAGAACTCTACAATATTATTAAGTCACCCAACTTTTCAGAGTGTCACACAAGGCTACATTAACCTTCCAATTGCAATACATACAAGTTTTGTCCCTTAACCAGAAAAACACATACACCCTATGTTGCATCTCATAGCCATTACAAATACAGTCTAACTGTTCAAAAATTCTGTTAATGGCGTATGTTTAATTAACATACCCTGTATCATGTAAATTTGGCTAATGATTTGTAGTGACACCATTTATACTGTAAGTTCTATAAGTTCTTACTGCAGTAGATGATTCAAAGTTGGTGTATTAAAATTCCTGTAAAACATGTAAAAGAAATTGACGAAATGATCAAGCAATTATTCTTATAGTAGAAATAAAATCAGCCGTGTTTATAATTATTTTTAGTATTCCCTTGAAGCCGATAATCCTGATGCCATACTTAATTTACAATTGCTTCAATCACTAACAATAAAGTTTCAATTATAAAGAATTAACACTATTCAAAATACAAAACTACTATTTTTAATAAATGAGAAACAAACCAGCAATCAACTAATAAGTTACTTTTTTGTCATTGTGTGCGTCAGGGCTGGTTCATGCCTTGTCCTGATCTGTCTGTCTTTTCCCCTGTTTACTTTGTGTTGCGGGTGTCACTGGTCTTCCCGCTCAGTTCCTTATGTCCATAGTTCTCCGTATTCCCTGTGCTGCCACATAGCCTGCTGGAGGCTGGCCTTAATAACATTGGTTAATGACCCACACCTGTCCCTTGTTTAAGTCTTGTTACTTGGGTGTATATATCCCTGCCCATTCTCTGTTCCCTTGTTGGCTATTGAGTGTGTGAAAAGTACTTTGTGGTCCTTAGTCCGCCGCAGCTATGGGAGTGGAGAGATGGAAACTACTGCTCTGAGGAAGAAGCTGTTCACACTGTTAGTGTGGGCCTTGATAGGTTAATATCTCTACCCTGATGGCAAAGGGACAAACAGATTGTGTGCTGGGTAGGTTGGGTCCTTGTTGATGTTAGACGCTTTCTTGCATGGGCAGCTAGCACACACCATGTTCAAATTCGGAAGCTCTGTTCATATGATTCCCTGGGCAGTTCTTCCCACCCAGGCTAGGTCCCTTTTGCTTTTGGAGGTGCAGCCTTGATCCCATACAATAGCACAGTTGGAAGAGGATGTTGTGATTAAAGTTTACCGGGGGGGAGTCTGGTTCATTGGAGTTTCCTTAGCCCTTTAATGGCCACACCAAGAAAAAAGCAATGAATTTTCTTTGCATTTTTTAATGTGTTTGGGACAATAATAAAAATATTTCACTTTTTATTCAAACACCATAGTTTTTAAACACAGGCCTCTATGTTACGGTTCGGAGGGCAGGCGAGCGGGCAAGGAAGCAGAGCGAGGCAGAAGGACGAGGAAAACTAGGTTTACTGGGGATGACAGGCACGGACAGGCACGAACAGCAACACATCAACAATGACCGACACCAGACTCGGGAGGACGTGGACTAATATACACAGCCAAAACGGGGATTAACAGGACACAGGTGAAAACAATCGGGCAGGAACACAAGGTAAGGAGGTGGGCGTGGCACACGGGAGAATCGGACGGAGCGGATCATGACACTCTACCACACAATTGTGATCCCTTTATGCAGAAATTAGTAAAAATCAAATAAAGTTCTTGGACTCAACTTCTCAGCAAAACATCCTCAAATGTGTGTTTATATGCTGGCATGTTCACTTGTTTTAAATGTGGGCAAATGCTAGGAGAAACTTTTTGAAAGGGATTGGTTTCTCATTCAGTAGGGCCAAGTCCCTCTTGTAGATAAGCCAGGAATTTGAGATGCACATTACAAGGATGGATCCAGAGAGGAGAAAGTACCATGGCGTTGACTTTGCTGGGGTCTTGTATATGTGTACCAGCTGTTACGAGTCTAGGGTTGGGGCGTAACAGAATGGAAGGGAAAGGGGAATGGGAATAAGGAAACACAGGGTGTGGTGCACAAGGGAACACACGTGCACAAAGGGGTATTTTTTAATATCTTTTCTGATTTTATTACACGCGACAGACACAGAACAAATGAACCCGGTGCAAAAGCTTCAGGAGTGATGATGGCCAAAATAACAAACAAAAACCCAACTACCGATCCTCACCCAAATCTATCTTAACTAAGTGCACAAGAAAAAGAACAAAAACAAGAAGTACTATCCCTTACTTCCTAACCAAACAGTATACACAAAAACTTCAAACAAAACTGGCAATCACTCCCTACGCACCTAACACACACACAGAATATACACAGGGCAAAGCGTCAGAGTTCGAGGGGCGTGCAAAGTCGTAACCAAAAACCAGGCGGAAGATCGAAAACCAGAACTCAAACAAACCAGGGTAAAAGTACAGAGAAAAGGGCAAAGCTAGAAATTGTAATCCGAGAAACCAAAACCGTCATACACAATAAGCAAACCAATAAAGCAAACCAACGACAAACCAAAATAATGAATAGGTCCTTGTCATCCTGCTTTTCACTTCCGCCGGACGGAAGTGATGGCCGATCTTGCGGAGATGCAGAGAATCGTGGGCGGGGTCTAGACGGAGAGGCAGAGCTGAATAACACTGGCGCGCAACACAGCAAAGATCAATGCCTCCCATATGCTGATTGTAGGCATGAATGAGTGATGGGCATGGAACATCTGTCATTGTGTGGGCTGCTTTTCACCACCGTTTCACAGTTGAAAAAGGCATGGTCCCACAAGCAGAAGGTTGACACATTTGTTGTTAAACCATTTCACAGTGATCACCCCTTCAGCAGATCTGTAATCAGAAGTTCCATGTCCTTTCTTCATCAGCTCTTTGTTTGCCATCAGGGAAGCTTCACCCATGGAGTTGGATCATAGGGTGCCAATGCATTTTATACCCAGGTTTGTGTACAGGTTCTGTATCAAATCTAAATTGGTGAAGTAGTTGTCACAGAAGATGACTGAAAGCCATGGCTAGGTTATAGTTTTGCATGTCATTGGCACCAGTTTGCCTGCTTAGAGGTAGCTCCTGTTCCTGCTGGTTTAGGGCGACATTGAAAAATGTGGATGCTCCTCGATAGAGCAATAGGTCATGTATGATGCCAGATGAACTTGTGTGGCAGAACAATTTAATGCCCCACTTGTCTGACTTGTTGACAATATATTGGTGTACTATGCCACCATGACCTCATCCACATTGTGCTTGTAAGTGAATGGAATCAAGAGACTGCTGATGAAGTCTCTTATGATCTCATAAATGGGGTAGATTTTGTATCTGGACTGTTGTTGAACTGATGATTATCATTGAAATCAATGAACTGTTATAACAGCTTGAAACTTTTACTTGGCAAGATACCAACTATTACGTTGAAACGTGATTCGAGGTGCCAGTTGTCCTCCATGGCTGAGAAATTGAAAACACCCACGAACAGTAGTATAGCCAGGAAATTTTCAGTCTCCTCAGGGCTAGTCGTAATTGGAATAACAGCTTTTGAGCTTTCTTCACACGGTAGGAGGTGTTAAGGGACCATGATGTTATGTGAACTCCCATGAGTCTGATATTGTTGACCTTCTCAACCTCTTCACAATTTATATGGAGAGGGGAATGGGTGGTCTTCCACCGTCCACAGTGATCTTAATTTTAGGAGTGTTTATGCACCACTCAACCAGATACTGGACCTCCACCCTCAAGCATGTTTCCTCGATTTCAGATATGAATCCCATTATTGTGGTGTCATCAGCAAACTTCACTACAGTATTGGAGGAGAAGGTGTGGGTACAGTCATGGGTGAATAGAGTGACGAGGGCTGGACACACAGCTTTGTGGCTTCCTTGGGCTTAATATGAGGATCCGGGAGGAGATTACCTGCATCACCTCCATCGCTTTCTCAGTTGCATGGTGGTATGTTTACTGGGCTTTGCCGGATGCAGATTCTCTGGTGGCACAGAATACAGCATAATGGGGGTTTGACACCAGTCTTTGATATTGAGCAGTACTTTCTGCTCATAGTACATTCGTGCTCTGACTACTCGAATTATCAAGTAGGAAACATGCAAAATAACAAAAATACTCCTGTTTAGCTGACAGCACTAAGCAGCAGCATCAGCATGCACTGCCATATTGTAGTTTGATTAGTAGTTTCAATTAAACATTAAACAAATTGGTACTGTCACGTCCCCAAAGGGTGGGGCATGCACAGTGACAGGAAACCAGCTCTCCACCCATCCTGCACTATTAAAAGGCTCACTCTCAAAATATTGTTGCCTGATGCCCGATACCAAGCAGTCTATTCACCCAGTCTTTTGTCTCTCCCGTGTTGCCTCGACGGTGCCTGTTTCTGCCCTGACCCAACCTGTTCTTGCCTGTTTACCCTGGTCCTGCCTGTAAGTACCTCCCATCTGGTGTTCCTGTTTCTGTTCTCATGGATATCTGTCGGACAGACCTTCTCGGATCTCCTATCTTGACTATGTCTGTGGCTTTGCGATTTGGAATTGGTTGCCCAGCCCCCTAAATAAAGGCTAAATAAAGTCTCCTGCACTTGGGTCCCTTGTCATTTCTGATGCCACACTATGACAGGTAGATTCATAAAATATTGTGCCAAAATTGAATTTCAGTGTTAAATACTAATATTTATCATGATTTAAAACATGGTTTTCATATTTGAATCTTCATTTACTGTAACCCTTTTACTTTACATTGATTGTTGTATACCGTGTTTCCCGATTATAGGACATCCCCAACAATTAGGGCACCCCCCATTTTTTAAAAATTGGTCAGAATAAGGCACCCCCC
>JAODKE010000125.1:26855496-26873752 GCA_026779605.1 Mormyrus hasselquistii
ATGCCCCCCACAGATCCCCACTGCCCAAAAATCCCTTTGAAAAGTATGAATATCTGAAAGCCTTAGGCAAGAAGTGACCACGCTGTTTCTGAGCAGGCCTCCTGAAGATACGCATGTAGAGAGCCCACGCTTCGACAAATTGCAAGGATGTGTTTCTGCCCCAAACACTGAGCACAGACAATTTTATTAAAAAAAAAAAAAACACATATAAATTTCTAATGTAGAAACCATGCAAATGTCATTAAGTACTCGGCAAGCCCTCTTATGACACTTTTTCTGAAAAACAATCTGTTTGCAATTACAAAAATAGATTTATCCATATAAAACTCTTTCTAAAAATAACTTTGCTACTGCCTAGTCCAGTCACTTTTCATCCAATCACAATGTTGTGAATCTAGACCCGTTCTTAGAATCGCTTACACGCACTGCTTATCAGAACATTAGCAAACTGGTCAAGTCAAGGACAGACACTTCTGGGTGATAACTTGCCTTGTGCTGACTGAAATTAGTAATTAAACAAGTTATTTTTTAATCAAATTTATTGTAACCCCCACTGGAAGCCCGGGGTAGATTCCCACCTCACCTTATCAAAAAGCACATCTCTATGTGCAGCACTAATTCAATTAGTAAAATCAGCCACACTGTGAAATGCTACAATATAAACCACACTTCATTCATAATACTATGAATATATAGTTTCACAGACACACTGTTGTATTTTTTTCTGGTTTGTGTGAGATCATTAAGAATAATATAAAGCCAGTCTGCATGCCACCAAGGTGAATTGGTTTAGCTAGTGTCTCTTTGTTGGCAGTGTTGGGGAATGGGTGATGCATTGACGCTGGAGTGCCAAATTAACGCAAATGGACATGAAGATTACTGAACCATCAACAAACAAGAAAAGCACAAAAGCTACAAGTATGCAGCTATTTCATCTCTTCATGAATATTTGTATGAGTATTTGTATTGTTCCAAATGTCTTAATAAAAATGTCAGTTATTGCTATTTTTTGTCAATGGGTGGTGGGAAATGTAAACAATTTTTTGTTGGCAAACTGCAATGCTGACAAATTCTTCACACTGCTGTGTCTCGTTCACTGTTGGTGCCTGGTTGATGTTGCCTGTCATAAATAGTGGCTGGTTTGCCAAACGTGAATAAAAATAAGGATAAGAATAACTTTTAGGATATGTTTTAAAATAAAACAAAAGAACTTGCGAAATTGCCAGCTTACCACTCATAAATTATGAGACAGGAAAAGCCTTAACATTAAAAATCACATTAGGTTAAATCAGTCACCACAACCATACATTTATGTTAGGCCATCTGTAACTGAAGTGACCTGCATTATAATTAAAAAAATGAATGTCTCTCCACCCCTGGTCTATGTGAATGTGGGTTAATGAGCAGAGCTAATCACAAGCCAAACCTGTTCCATTCATACCTACTGTAAGCTTACCTGCCTTATCCCTCCCTGCGAGGTATTTATGGTGACATGCAGCATACTGAGTTCTATCTCTGTCTTGCATACTGCCTTAACCTTCCTTTCCTTTCCAGGTCCAGATTTCCACTGCACAGACAACCCTCAAACTTCCCCTGTGTTCTTACCCTCCTCGCCTTCTGTGTTTGTAGCACTGACTCCCCTGGCTATCGACCTCTTCGCATTTATTACCCCAGGCAACATTCCTGCCTGCCGCTCATTTTGTCTGTTTGCTGGTTCCTCTAATGAACTCCTCGCTTTCTGCATGTCGGTCTCTGAGCTTCTGCCCTTACAGTATACAGTGCTTTTAACTGTCTAAGTTCTATTTTAGTTTTTCCGAGTCATCTTACAACTTTATATTTCAATATTATGATTTGCATTTTTTTGATTTGCATAAATGCATTCCGTATGTTCTTTTACACTTCCCTTTTCTCTTAACAAATTAGCGTCATATATTTTGCAACTGGACTTGTCTATGCTGCTTTGCTGCCCTTCATCTCATGCAGCAACCCAGTAGGTTATGGTAGCTTACAAAGTGCCAGCAAGGAAATTAACATACAAGCTAACAGACTTGTCAGAGGGCAAAATCTGTACTGTTCATTCCACTATCACATTTTTCATCAAACGGGCAAAATATTATACCAACTAGTATTCACCAATAAGAAGACTCAGTTGAGGGTCACTATCTTGAGCATAACACCATTTCAAATAAATTCTGGTGTGACAGGTCCAATTGGCAAGAAGAATGAGGGGTAGATCCTGACCCAGTTCTTCAAGCAGTGATTAGAATTTAGAAATGTATTGCGAAATCCACTGTTACATAATCTGAGAAGAACATTCATTTTAATGATGCTTCACCTTCCCATTCATGATGCATTCAAGGTCTTCATACTCTTCCATGACCTTCTTATTAATGAGTGTGAAGTTAAGTTTGACAAGACTTTTTAGGTTTGGAGTGACATTCATTTCCAAACAACGGAAACCGCCAGCAGCTACTGTAGCTAGCTTCGTTGTCTTTGTGAAAGGACATTGCCTCAGATGGCCCGAAATTTACATTTGAACCTGAAAAAGAAGCAAACATATTTTTTAAATTGAATGTATTCCTATGGCTGACGTATCAAACATTCTCCAGCATATGTGATTATGCACTTCATAATTTCTAATGACTTCTGCCAATAGATCAAAATCCAATGCAAGCTGTAATGTTGACAAGGGGCAGCCACATTGGGTCTCATGGCAAATATTATAGGTGGGTTCATGAATGCCATTGGCTAAGAAAAAGGCCTGAACAGTAAATTAACCTTATCCAATTCACAAAACTGCTTCCCAACTTAGAGCAGTGAAACACTTCAAACTGGTATCTTTAGTAGTTCATCAATATGATGTTCCCACATACTGTAAATTAATTTCTAAGTGAACGCCATTTGGGCCTTATACTTTGCCATTCTTCAAAGACCTAATTGCATCAATGACAATGTGCAATATGAGCCAATACCACTTCTGGATTCTCTTAAGTGAGTTTTTTTTTTTGTTGGGGGGGGTGACTTTATCTAAGAAAACTTTCATCACATCCTTAAACAATGTCAAGTTAGATGAATAGAGCTGAGTATAATACAGTGTCATACGCATATTTATTGTTATGGTCAGAAGATATGTTTTGCAGTTCCTGTCCTATAAAGATGATATCAGATTATAAGTTGGCCTACCTGCTCTTGCCAGTAACTTCCCTTGGCTCATAAATCTTAAATCCAGCATAAAATAGAGCTGATTTAGCTATGATCAAGAGCTGATCTTGTCAGGATTTCTTGGAAAAAATGCTTGTCAGCTGAGGCCTTAAATTTGGATTACAAATCTGTGAGCTTGGCTTCTAGTTTTCAATGAATTTGTCTCAGTTCTCCCTTCTTGGAAATGGTGTAAGTGAAAATGGCACGCTCCAGGTTTCCTGTAATATCAAAGGGCAGGCATCTGCTCTTTCATTCATATCTATAAAAAATAGCTAAGGGGGAGCTTAAATGATTGGGCAGTGCTTTGAGACAATGGAATGTTGTGAAAATGCACTATAGAAATTGAATTCAATTGAAAATTTAAAAAAATTGAACAAGTTTCTTAATGCTTTCATCTAGTGTTTCTGCTTGAAAGTGCAAGTTTTTGGTTAACTTCCACATCCAGTATAAAATTAAAAAACTCTCCCCAGCATTGCAATTAGGCTGGAAGAAACAGCTACATCCCTACACAATAACGGAAAGAAGGTTCTTTGGAAAGAGTTATGTTGGTTGTTGTTAATAATAGAGCACTGTATAGGTAATCTGAACTTATCTGAACCACACATCTGTCATCTTCATCTGTATATCCAGTGAAAATGGGTTAATGAAGCAGAACAGCAAGAATTCTGATGTTGCAGATAAAAATATCTGCCCCCAGTCCATTTATAATTTATAATAATACATTTTTATTTTATTTAAATTGTAAACATATCTTAAATGTCTATTTTTTCCATTGACTTCTGTTCAGTTCAAGATTTATTTTGATTTCACCCATGAATTAAACAGAATAAAATGAAGATCCTAATTTAAACAACATTAACAAGCAGCAAGAGGTCACACTATATAAAATTTAAAAAAATCCACTTTTTTAATCCAAACACACATAATGCATAACCCTAGTCTTATAGCGATGCGTTTAAAAACCAAAGAATAAAAAAGGGAAAATGATTGGCAGCTCATCACCAAGATAGCGCCTCCTTTGATTGCAGGATATAAGGGGAAAAGATCAAGGGAAAATGTGAGAAAGAGTAATATCCAGCTGTGGTCAGTTACTACAACATTACCCGTATGATATTGATCCAGAACATATTCAATAATTTGCCCATTGTCTCTGACGTTGCAGCACAACATGGATTGATGTTGTGTAACATCATGGTCACAAAAGCTAAACTGGGATCTTGGTCAAAAATAATAATAATAATAATAATAATAATAATAATAATAATAATAATAATAATAATACTATTGTCAGTGTGTTTTAAGTAAAACATTTCAGGTACTGGAAACCCTGGTTCCAACTAATTTTGAAATTTCCCAAATTTGGACAAAAGTATCTTCTACTTTCATCGGTGAGATATGCATGGAAGTGCAGATGGTGTAAAGAGTGGCAGGGAATCCATCCATCCATCCATCCATTTTCCAACCCGCTTAATCCAATTGGGTCACGGGGGGTCCAGAGCCTATCCCGGAAACAACGGGCACGAGGCAGGGAACAACCCTGGACAGCCCATCGCAGGGCACACTCACACACCATTCACACACACATGCACTCCTACGGGCAATTGATCAACTCCAATCAGACTGTGGGGGGAAACCGGAGCACCCGGAGGAAACCCCACAACGACACGGGGAGAACATGCAAACTCCACACACGTAACCCAGGCGGAATGACATGCTGAATGACATGGTACTTCTCTCATCTGGAGTTGTTCTCTAGGTAGTCCACCGTATCCAGCTTTGCTCTAGTAGCTAATTTTTCTTCTCCTGTATTTGAAATTTGGCCTTTCGCTTCCACAATACATTTGGTGATATCCAGAATTTTACTGGAGATATCATCCAGTTTGATAAAGCTAGGAACCCTTCATCTAAGGAAGAAGTTACATTCGTAGTATTAGCACTGACCATTTTCACCAGAACAAAAACATTTTGCTGGATTTGCCTCTTATTGTACTTGCCATCTTCTCCACAACACATCCTGACATGTTTGTTGAATAAATCCAAAATGTGGAAAAAGTTATAATTATGCCAGAATAAGAGTCGTGAGAAGGATGGTAAGTTTGCTTCACTTGGCTAAGAACCATCACATCCCCTTTAGATACTTATATATATTTCCTCTGCAGACTGAAGTATTTTATATCAGGTTTAATCTGTGATATAAATTCTAGGGAGTAGGATCAATTTATTTTAACAGAGTATTTTTTACAACCTCAAGCTCGAATAATTTTATCAGCTAGTGCTCTTTTTCTAGTAGAATGGAAGAGTTTGTTCTGCATTATTCTCTTACCATGCATTTTTAAAGGCTAGACACCCACAAAATATACTTTGAAAAACTAAAATATTCACAGTAGCACATAAATTTTATGGTAGGTGGTTTGGGAGATGAGTAACAGCACGAGTTTACAAATACTGGTTAAAATTATCCAAGGCCAAGTGGTGCAATATAGAGTTTGAATCAGCACCACTTCTTCGGTACATGATACTGGATAAATGACAAAAAAGGAAAGTTCTGTATTTTGTCTCACAAAGACTGAGAGCAACTGAAGCAGAAACCTGGAGACAAAGAACCAGCAAATATGAGACTCACACCAAGAGAAAACATTAAAATTCTCCAAAAAAACAAAACAGCACCAAGCACATTCAAAGACTAGCAAGACTGAGCCCCAAGCCACATACTCCTTTCATTAGCATGGACCTAATGATAGCAGAATATTGTTAGGTAGGATGACCTGGTTTGACTGTGACGGTACCAGTTTAGGGCAATGTGTCCTAGTGTCCTGACAAATAACTGAAATATGACAATATGTCCCTGTTTTAACATGTAGCCCATTTTAAAAAGTTTTTATGTGAAGCAAAAATAGCTCAGCTGAAACACACATCAAATACTAATCACCAAAAAGGGAAGCAACACCCTTTATTGCTTGGTACAGCTGTCAATAACAGCTGTCAACCACAACTGGTCATTTACACTCCCAGCAATGTGGACAAAGCCTTAAAGAGCCGCTATCTGACCATGTAAAAATGAATAGTTCCGTAGTAAATGTTTATGCATTATTAAATGCATCATGTAAATCCATAGCAGGGCTGGGCAATAGAAACAATAAATTGGTTTATTATCATGTAAAATGTAATGGACAAAGAAAATTAAAAACTTTGATAAACTGGTGAAAAAAACATTGCTTGATAGCACATATCAGCCTATCAAATAACAGAATTGAACCAAATTCCAACCAATCGTAGGGTAGTCTTTTAAGACTAGACAAGTTATACCCAACACCAGCACAGCAGTATGGTTGGTTGAGTTAGGGGGTAATGTCACATGCTACTGTTCTGGTAACATCATGGCACTCAGAGGATACTTCAAGTGTCGGTGAAGAAAGAGACTGGTCAATAGCCACTGATCTTTTTTTAAATTAGTTATTGTGAATAAACAGGGTACATTTTGCAGATTAAAGTCTGACATACAACAGACTGGTGCAGTGTACTGTAAACTCTGACAAAAACTTGTCCCAAATAAAACTGGAAATGATGCAAACGTATTTCACCACTTGAAGCTTTGCCATCTAGTAGAAAAAAAAGAATCAACTTGCTATATTTGTCACATCACTTGACACTCGGTAAGCACAACTGAATGAAAAACTTGTGTGCAAAGTCCCAAACCACTGATAAAGTACTCACACATAATTACACTCCATCATGCATATATAGTCTTTTATATTGGCTGCTGATGCATTATCTGCACAATTTCTGAATGTTAAACATATCGTTTGTACTAAATTGCATACAGTCTATTTATATATGTGTATTTTATGTCCGTTTCTTTGTTAAAACCAGAACCATGTCGCCTTGCCTCACTGTTTGTCACTGGGATGACAGTAAATTATACTTTCCACATATAAACATAAAGACAAATAAAAACAAGAAAATAGTGGTATGGGAATGTATACAGGGAGTGGCAATATATGGCTTTGCATCAATAAATAGTGTGCAAATTTGAAAAATAAATACAGTGGTGCCTGCGGTATACAAACGCTGTGGTCTACAAACAATCTGGTTCGCAACCAAAAATTTCATTAAAAAAATGCATTGGTTCACGTCCAAATTTTGGTCGACAAACAGATTCCTTTATCAGATTTTTTTATACTAGTGTAGCATGTCCCAGCATGCCCTGCGTGCAATTGTAAATAGAAGGACCATAATAGGCACCCAACGAGAACCGAACCCAAATACACAGATGGGAAACGCAAGGTTGTCAGGTGCTGAACTGTAAGATGCACACGGTGGAAGATTTACACATGATAAATACTGTACACACGGGGATTGGACTGGGTAGCAGTGAAGCATCCTGAGACCGTTCATGTGTGGGGTTGCTTCTCAGCTAAGGAAGTGGGCTCACTCACTATTTGCCTAAGAACACAGCCATGAATAAAGAATGGCACCAAATCCTCCGAGAGCGACTTCTCCCAACCATTCAAGAAGAGTTTGGTGACAAACAATGCCTTGTCCAGCATGATGGAGCACCGTGCCATAAGGTAAAAGTGATAACTAAGTGGCTCAGGGAACAAAACACCAACATTTTGTCGTTCATGGCCAGAGAACTCCCCAGACCTTAATCCCATTAAGAACATGTGGCTAATCTTCAAGAGACAGGTGGACAAACAAAAAAATGACCGATTCTGATAAATTCCAAGCATTGATTATGCAAGAATAGGCTGCCATTTGTCAGGATTTAGCCCAGAAGTTGATTGACAGCAGCCAGGGCGAATTGCAGAGATCTAGAAAAAGAAGGGCCAACACTGCAAATATTGACTCTTTGCATAATGTCACGACAGAACACCTGGATGAGTTCGGAAACCTTTTATTAGGGCGAGACAGAATCGGGTCCAGTAGACGGGTGGGGTCGGAGCAAGAGATCAGTCCGAGACAGTCAACCAAAGCCAATGGGGTATTCAGAAGAGAGGTCTTGAACCTGGGACGAGTGTAGTCGAAGAACCGGAAGATCTGTCCGATGACATGGACGACACACACGAGGAGGAGCCACAAGGGACGATCAGGGCTGGTCAGGAGGGAGGTGGGAAGGAGAAGGAGGTGTGGACAGAGGGAGTAGGGAGAATCGGGTGGAGCGGAGCTGCAACAGAGACAGAGGTGAGAAGTGCTTGGATATGTCATACTAAACAATACCTCGTACGGAGCGATCTCTGTGCGGAGTTAAATAGTCAGGTAGGCGTGGTGCCAATTCCTGGGGGTGGTGCTGTCCGCCGTCATGACACATAAACTTAATGTAATTGTCAGTAATGTAACTGACACTTGTGAAATGCTCGTAATTATACTTTAGTTACCATATAAACATCTGATGAAAAGATCTACTGTACAAACACTGAAGCGGTAAACTTTGTGAAAACCAAAACTTCATTCTCAAAACTATTGGCCATGACCATACAAGTTCTTAGTGTCAGAAAACCACCAATTAGGGTGTAAGAGTCAAATAACATCCCATATTGGTTAAAAATGGGATACAGCATTTTGTTTCTCATTATGAAATGAAAATTATTCAAATTTAAATTTCAAAAAAGCATATAGTAATTTGATATAGCATATGCACTTATTGGTGTAACTTTTTCATCAGAAATCCAAAGCAGTCATTAAATGAAATGCATTTGGCAAAATCTACTGAGTTGGACCTAAATGCTTAGCATGTATACACACACATGCTACACAAGTGTCCTGGTTTGGGTGTTTTTGATATTTTGTGAAATATGTTACTGTTTGTTGCTTCTGCTGTATTTCTTTCCAGGGTGTTTTCTTTTCATTAAATCTAGACTACATTTTTAGATATTAAAGTTTTTAAATAATAAAGAAAATGATTTAAAAATAGCTTTTAAGTGATAGTTTCCAATAACTTAGAAGACATGCAGCATAGATATTTGTTGCATAACAGTGTTCAGTACTTATCCTCTTAACACAACACTTTCTTAAATGAGAATATGAATATGATACATCGGACAACATGAACTCATCCATGACTGTACTGCAAACCTACAGCGATTCATTAAAACTTGGCATCATCACTCCATTAAGGCTCAGATAGGCTTTCCTTCATTCGACAGATTACCAAGTGGATGAGAGCAAAAGAATCACACTCCCAGCAGTGAGCATTACTACCATTTTCACCTGCTACGCATAGAACGGGGACGTTTGTAAGTGGAGGCGGAAATAAAGGGTGGAATCTCATATTCTTTTTTTTAGGAGGAGTTGATGCATACGCTCAAGGACAGGTAATGATTTCCCAACACAGAACAGGCCAGGTTTTGGGTGAAACATAAGCTCTGACAGCAAGACGCTTGGCGTTATGAGAGCTGCGCGGCAGATCGATACATCTGAGGGAGTGCACAAACAGTCACTCCCATGGCTGTGACATAAATCTCATCAGCATAACTGGGCCACTGTTATAAATGAGTGCACTTGGCAAAAGCACTCCGTTTCTGCTCTGTATTTATTACATTATGAAAAATTCATAAAAGTGAGTACAGTCTAAATAAGTATAAATTTATATTAAAACATCTTTTAATGTTTGTTTCATCACCAATAGCTAATTTTTCAATACAGGAAAATTGCAACTATAACATTCATGTATTTCAAAGCATATATACATATATAAAAGTAATGAAATATATGTGCTGTTTTGCAAGCTATTATATATTAATATATAATATTCTAGCCCTCCATTATCCGAAATAGTGCATATGAATCATTCACATAAGTCATAGTACTAGTCGTTTTTTCCTCTGTGCACCTTTCCTTTTTTTCCTCATACGTGAAACACTGAGACTCTATAAGTTAATACTTTGTAATACCGTATTGTTTAACATAAGCTCTGGCATGTTTCACTTCCATTAGTTCTGAGGCTCATCAGAATTGCCCAGGAGCTTGAAGAGGTCTAAGAACCTGATCTCCAGACAAAGACCTAGCAGCAGCTTTACTGTGTCTCTTTCTTGCTCCAAATTGCTTTTTCATCCCTTGCTTTTAACACCAACCGAAAGGCATAACTTTTGTAAAGCCAATAAAACACTGACCATTTGACCAAAAATGTATTTAGGTTTAGCTGCTAAACCAGCCCTATAAAAGTATGCTGCGATAAAATATCATCATTCATTTTCTCCAGATAAACCCTAAAATTAATCTCGATGCTGAGATTTTTGTTCTAGAACATTATCTTGCTGCTGTCATGTGGGATAGCATAGGCTGCAAAGTCTGTTGTCTTTCTCATTTCGATAGTGCATTGCAATAGTAAAAAAAAAAATGCTCATTTTGACAGTTTCTTATAACTGAATTCTAATGAATTTGTTATGAATAAACCGTAGTTGAAATGTGTCATAGTAGATGGAAGTTCTACCGCTATACAAGAATGCTTGTGTATATTTAGCATTCTGCCATTAAACAGATGCTACCTAAAAACAAAAGGCTTCCTCAGCATGCACTATGATTCAGTAATCCTTTATTGACCCTTGGTAGTACATTAGATTAGTCTCTATTTGTGGTCTGCCTTTAGTGGACTGTAGAGGACTTATAAAAGTGAGTGCTGATGAAATTTTGTTTGAATTTGTGGTCCATCTGCTCTACTCTATTTTTCTTTTGTAGATAAGTATCTATAAAAATAAATGTGCCTGCTATCTAAAAGCAAGCAGGACTGTAATGAAGACTGAAAGGATCTGGACGCAGGGTGAACTGCTGTTTCATTTGGAGGCTCAAATCTGAGTTGCAAACAAGTAGGGTGAAAACCAAAGAGGCAGAAAAAACCCACAGGAGAAATCCAATCCAAAATTTGCAGGTACAGGTATGGTTGATGATGAGAAGAGAAACAGGTGAGGCAACCAAATCTAAGAAAACACAAAAGAAAGAACTGGGAGTCTAGGAAGTCAAAAATACAGGTCTGGGAGCGATGAACCATGGAAAATACTCAGTTAGATGCAGGCATTGAATACTTTGTACAGGACTAGATGGGCTTTAATTGGGTTGATCATTATGGGGGGATACATTGCAACCTTTCAGGATTCTCCCATTTCAGGGGAGTTTTGGAGTGGTGAGGTCTGGTCATGTAGACCTGTCACTGTACTCCCCCTTCACTGGTGGCTCTTGAAGTCCACACTGGTGGCCACAAGGAAGGGGAACCAGACAAGTGGGTTGCAAGTGGCGAAATCCTTCAATCAGAGCTGGGTCCAGGATGCCAGGCTCCGGTATTCAGGATTGCTGGAGGCACCTTCTCAGTCAACCAGGTACTCCAGTCTTTCCCTCTGATGACTAGAGTCCAACAGGTTAAGTACCATATACATACCATATATGGTTCTTCCCCCAACCTTTAAAGAAAGAAGAGGGGTAACTGGCTCTTTTGGGGACACCACGGGGCTGAAGAAGAGCTGCTTTTAATAATGAAACAAGATATAACGTGATGCAACATGCCTCCTTAATAAAGGGACCTATCGGCATATTACTTGGTTCAATTTCTCACGGAAACAGAGATGGTTGATATCTGAGCACACACTGGAATGGAAGGGAGATCATTTTAATGATACGTGCATTATAGAGTGCTGGGCATACTCGGCCCAACAAAGAAAGTGACTCAATCCGATTCAGTGACAAGACAGCACTATTTGAGAAACCTACCGATTTTCAGGTTGAGACAGGATTGAGGATGCTACCCAGAATACAGGGTTACCCAGAAAACCTTCCACAGCCTAGATGTAAACTGGGGTCCGCGACTGGACATGATATCTTCTGGTATGCCAGAGAACTTGAAAAATGATTCAATAAACATTCTGCGAGGGACACACAGGCTGGCAGTCTGGTAAGGGGTATCATTCGACACATTTTCAAGAACCTATCTGGTACTATCAGGATAGTGGTGGAGGTACAGTAAGTCATAATGAAGTCCATAGCTTCACCATGTCTCCAGCGAATCAGCAGGGGTTCCAGCATTCTGGCTAGAGGGTGAAATACGTCCAGTAAGTAACCTAAATGATCCAGCGTCAGTGGTCAGGAGGAGAGAGACCGGCATAACATCAGTTGGGATCAAAGACCGACCTCACACTTACCAAAGAGGTCCCATATAAATCGGTCATTAAATATAAAAAGCAGGTTTTCAGAGTGGAATTTAAAGAGACAAATAGCATTTGAATTATGCCATGTATTATTATGGCATCTTCATAGCCATCTAATTACTGTATCACATTAATAAAGAAGGAGCATTATACAGTAGCAGATGGTGGGAGTGCATCAATGGTGCAGAAGCAATTTATTAAATATGTTATTAATTATTTTCAACACAATGAGTTCTGCTGTTCCTTATGGGCTGAGTTTGATCAGACACAGAATGTGCTCTTAACCTGCAGTTGTCAAAAGCTCTGCTTAAAAATGCTGCATAAATTAACTGCTGAGTCATGCTTTTCTGAAGTGTCTGTCAGAAATTGCTGAGTGAAATTTTAACAAAGTAAGGTGACCCATCTAAGACATATAGATTAATATTTCCATCTGGTTGTTTGTGTGTGTGTGTGGATTTGCATAGATCACATTTGAGGACCAAATTGTCCCCAAAGTGTAGTAAAACCTGAAATTTCCCTACTTTCTTTTGAGGTCCCCATTTGGATAACCTCAGTTTTATAAAAATCTGTGAATGCAATCAAAAAAGTAGAAATGCCAAAAGTCTTTGGGTTGGTTACTTATGGTTAAGGTTAGGGATAGGTAGATGTTAAGGGTGTTGTGACTGGGATTAGGGTTTTTCCCATAGAAATGAATGGACGGTCCCCATTTAGACAGGAAGACCAACTTGTGTGTGTGTGTGTGTGTGTGATTAGGTTTATATTGTATTGTGTGTTATGAAAAATATTCCCCACAAAGATCGGTATAATCAAATACTCAATAAATGAATCATAATTCATAATGTTGGGATTAGAGTTTCCCCATAGAAATGAATGGAGAGTCCCCACAAATATATAATTACAAACCTGGATTTGTGTGTGTGAGTTTGTGTGTGCATATGTAATTAAAAATAATTCTCAAACACTACAGCGTAGAAGACAGTTTGATATGGAGGGGGGGGGGGGGGGGGAGAGAACTTAATTTAAATACAAATATTTATTTTTCTCTGCCCCTGCTCAAGTGGAAAAGTATCCCCACAAGGTAAAAATGTTTTACAAAACAGAACCACACACACACAAACATTGTACATTGCTTTGGATAAAAGCATCTGCTAAATAAATGTAATGTATAACCAAAATAAAAGGAAATATCTTGGAAAATAATCAGAATTACACACTCTACAAAGTCATATCTGGTTGTAGAACTGGCCGTGCAATCTGTAGTGTTACAGATATGAAGGAAATAAAACTTCAGGAGCACTCTGCCAGTGGTGAGTCCACATAATTGTTGGTGCTTTCCATACTGTGAAAGTAATACTCTGTTAATAATATATCTATAAAACAAATGTACTGCTATGACAATGATGCAATTATTTTCTATTTTATCTCTACTGGAAACCAGCAGAGAGATTGCTAGAAGGTCCAGCTGATATGAAAATAAACAGTAAATATACAGTATATCCCCAGTTAACAAAAATGGGGGCTCATATTCAAGCCCAGCTGGAGTGTAAAAACAAATCTTTGCAAACTCAGCTTGTGATATAGTATTATATTCCATTAGGATGGTTAAGACAAATTACCATTGGCAATGCAGACACCTTATACAGGTAGGTTACAATTGATCTATAGTTATAAATCTCACTGACTTGAATTTAATGCAGACATATGACATTTTATGACAAGTGCATTCCTTCCTATTTCTCATAACACTGACAACTTTTGCCGCCTCATGCAAAAAAAACTTAATGGATCTATTATTACTTCAAATAGTTTTTAGATAACAAATAGTTATTCTTGTCATAACTTTGTTTCAGACATCTTTTCTTTGAAATAGCATATGTCCGTTTCTAGCACCGTGTTGCTAAGATAATTATGTGCAATAAAGTTTCTGTACAAAAATACTCAGTCTCAGTGGTTGAAAAAAATAATAAACAATATACACACACACATACAAAATGAAATTTACATGTATTACTGTTTGTTCAGTTTTGACATGATATGTTTCAGGTTACTTACAATGTATACAGAAATTGTCATTCAAATCAGAAGAGTAACTGAGGTAGATCAGTTCTGCATGTATGTGGCAGGGTAATTATAATGGGCGATGATGCATTCCTTACTTCTCTGAGGCTGAGAGATGTGGCCTGCACTTGCTCTGAGTCAAGGCCTGAACTGTGTATGAACCTCCTCTCCTGGGACTCTGTGGATCGTTAACCAGCTGACTCTGCCCAGAATGGGTGGCAGCCCCTCTGTGTAGGAGGTGCGGCCTCCCCTGCCGACTTCCCTCCCCTTGGCAACCTGGCGATTACGCACCAAGAACCGGTAAAATAATAATTAAGGGTAGGAATCATCTCCTGGGAAACCATAAGCCAAAGATAATGTTTTTTTTTTCCATTTTGTTTAACTCTGCTACATTGCAGAAAAAAAAATATTGGGAAAAAATATGAATAAATTCATGACACTGAAAAATATATTAAC
Source organism: Mormyrus hasselquistii (assembly GCA_026779605.1). Classification (NCBI taxonomy): domain Eukaryota; kingdom Metazoa; phylum Chordata; class Actinopteri; order Osteoglossiformes; family Mormyridae; genus Mormyrus; species Mormyrus hasselquistii. The sequence continues at coordinate 26,870,343 of JAODKE010000125.1, forward strand.
CTTGGATGTCTATCCATCACGAACCGTACTGTATGTGTAGCTAAATATAATAAATACATCTATATGCAAATTATGAGCATATTTAGTAATATTTCTGCCATGTGCGGTAATGACTAGTCTGATGTGAATGCAGAGAGTCTCCTCATTTCGGCATGATACTGAAATGGCTCCATGCGAGCCTCTTATGTTGTACACAAAAGCAAGCTGTCCAATCAGCCAAAGATTCGTGCAAATCAACTTGCTACAGGCCCCAGGTTCGTTTTCTTTGTGTATAAAAAATCAGCATCTGCTTACAGGTCCATCGAAAGGCTCTTGCATCCCATGCCAGCTCTTTTTTCCTCTCCTCTTTTTTGTGTTTACTTGATTGGGAAAGGAAACGTGAATGTTGGGATTTCTGCAGCCAATGCTTTTAGAATAGAACATTTACTGCGTTTTCAATTCGGAGGTGACACTCCCGTCACCCTACAGCCAGGAGAATGTCACATGCTGTCAGTTCCACAGCTGGGCTCCGGGCCAGACTTGTAGAAAACAACGCTGCAGCTTCTCGGAAGTGTTCTGCTGTCGCTGTTCCCACCCCGTTGCCAAGAGAATAACACCATGGCTAGATGAAGACGTGAAAACAGCTTTGCTTTGCAGGAATGAGGCACAGTACTCAGTGGAGAGCATGCAAAAAGTCCTCTGCATCTGTGAGACGACGTCAAATAAATTTCCCCCAGGCAGGAAGCATCATAGGACATGGTTTACACTCTGTAAAGTTTGAGGTAAAACACAGAGCCACCCCAAAACTGTTCACTACTCTCATAAGAAGAAAGTGGCTTGTGAATACTTTATAATCATCATATCTGTTTGACTTTGCTCAACTCCATGACTTTAGATTAAAGCAATCAGTCACAAAATGAAAGGAGAAAGCATGGATGGAGTCATTTAAAGACACATTTTAATAGGAGACACTTTACATGAACTGTATCTTTATAATGCATTCATTATGCATTCATAAAACATACAGTGCAGCATAATAATGCATTCATAGAACATCCATAAGTGTAATATACATTAATGACAAACATTATATGATTGCATAATGCTTATAATGTTTGTTATATTATCATATAATATTGGTATTAATGTATATTAAAGCTGTAATATACATTATGTTTGGATGTTAAGGCAAGCTGCTTATGGATGCATTATGAAAGCATTATAAAAATATACTGAATGTTCTATGAACGCCTTATAAAGGCATTATGAAGGTGCAGTAAATGTAATGTGTCACCTTTCAGTATTTTTTTACTAAAGTACTTGATTAAATGATGTGGCAGATTAATTATAATTGACAAATGAATTGACAAATATTTAAATGACATTCTTTTAAACAAGTGAAACAATATTCTACACAATTAACACCAACGAATAACAGTAAGTGTTTTTGTAAAGCCAGTCAAAGATAGTAATGATCCATGGCTGACCCTTTTTTGTCATGTCATTTTGACATTTTAGTTCAACAGGCCATTGCCCAATATTTCAAATATTCAGCTCTTCAGTGGGTCAGTACACCGAGTCAGAGCTGTATTATCTAGGCCTGCCTGCTATGAGGACAATTCTGTTTTCAAGAGGGAGAGAGAGAGAGAAATCGGACAGCAAAAGTATAGAGTGGAGAGACAGAGCTCCCTGGCAAAGTGCTCTGGAACACAGACTTTGCTGTCAGGCCTGTATAGCATCTTCTGCTTCACAGGTAATTAAATAGATTTCCTGTCTTGTAGCTGCTGAAAGAACATGACCCTGTAGTCCGTGAGTGTGTGCTGTAATGCACTTTAGGTCTCCGCTCAGCACCAGGCTTGCTCCATCCGTCTGAACCTTAGTGTCCAAGCTAGGATCAAAACAAGCACAGGTCACCTTGGGATAAGGAGTCCCACTGCACTCCAGGACAACTGATGGCAGCATCCAAGGCCATGGAAGAACAGTCTGTGCCGACAATATAAGCAGCATGCATTCGAAAGAGTGAAGCAGCAGTCAAAGTGAAGATGGTGTTCTTTGTTTTGTACACTCTGCACAGACTGTTTTGCAAGCATTTGCTTGGCGTGACATGTCATACGCTGTCTCATTTTGAAAAGCGATATGTGACATGGAAGACTGGTTGATTATTCTAGTCACGTTAACCAGTGACAGCTATGAACAAAACTGCAGATGTAGAATAACTAAGAAATTTCACTCAGTGAAACAAAGGGCAACCAAAAAAATGTACATTAGAATTGGGTGGAAATTTCAAAGAGCCTTGTATTTGCAATAGAGTCTTTCTGATATCCTACAATAATTTTCCTACTATACTTTTTTACGCTTTGTGTAAAGACTGATGTTGGTCTTAGCTGGGTCCAAACACAGATTATGTTAGTACTTCAGCAGAAAGTAAAGTGCAACATTGACTCCAACACGTAGAAGAATGGGAAAAAAGGGGAAAAAATACAGATCGTCCATAGCAAGGCCAGAGAGACACCATGCAATTGCACGGCAATAAAAAATCTTGCAATCAAGGTGCAACTGAGAACAGGCAATCAAAATCTGCACTTCATGCATTCATTAAGGACATCTTGGAAATTCACTGAAATTTGTTTTTACAAGAGCAATCTGTGCGATCTCAGATTAAATCCATTATGCAGGACTGGTGTGTTTACAGCAATAATGACCTTAAATACAAATTTTAAGATGCTATGAATAATAACTTTCAGAAATGACACACACACACACACACACACTTAGCTTGACTGAGTGGGAAAATGTGACCCAGTCATCAACTGCATATTACAAGGGTTCCACTTAATCACCTGCTCTTTTATAACACATTTCACAGTTATCTGTGTCCCTTATCAGAAATGAGAAGCGAAACTACTCATCGAGAAGCTGGCCATAATTTGTGAGGTTTCTACAATTATTATTGTAGGCTATTATTACTGTTAGCTGACAAAGGTTTTTTAAAACTGTTGAAACCTGGGGTTGTTTTTCTGTAAATTAGAGGATTACAGAGAAATGGTGCTATGTTCCTGGCTCTGTGAGACTGTCATCTCTCCCAGCAGCGATTGCCATTGCGGCTTCATGGTAGCAGAGCAAGTTGTCTTATTACTGCATGGAAGCAAGAGTGCTGGATCAACAATCTTCAAAAACATTAATATTACATGACAAGTGGGAGACCATCACCATGTTAAATGCAAATTGCCTTGACATTTCTCATGTCTCCATCATTGTATTGTCAAGGACCTTCCGGCAGAAATTGTGTAAATGAGCAGAAATCGAGATTTATTTTAAAACTCATTGCCACACCCCCCCCCCCCCCCCCCCCCCCTCCCCCTCCTTTCTTTTTTTTTTTGGGGTGTGCCTGGTTTTGGTTGGTGTTTTTTTTTTTTTTTTTTTTCTTTTTT